>LNAC01000310.1:332307-373156 GCA_002007465.1 Ailurus styani | reverse complement strand
TTCCTCCTCTCTCTCTGCCTCTCTGCCTACTTGTGATCTCTCTCTCTCTCTGTGTCAAATAAAGAAATAAAATCTTTAAAAAAAATCCTCTGGTTATTCAGGGTCTTTTCTGGTTCCATTCAAATTTTAGGATTATTTGTTCCATTTTCTTGAAAAAAGTTGATGGTATTTTGATAGGGATTGTATTAAATGTGTAGATTGCTCTAGGTAGCATAGACATTTTCACAATAGTTGTTCTTCCAATCCATGAGCATGGAACATTTTTCCACTTCTTTGTGTCTTCCTCAATTTATTTCATGAGCATTCTATAGTTTTCTTAGTACAGATTCTGTGCCTCTTTGGTTAGGTTTAGTCCTAGGTATCTTATGGTTTTGGGTGCAATTGTAAATGGGATTGACTCCTTAATTTCTCTTTCTTCTGTCTTGTTGTTTGTGTATAGAAATGCAACTGATTTCTGTGCATTGATTTTATATCCTGACACTTTACTGAATTCCTGTATGAGTGCTAGCAGTTTTGGAGTGGAGTCTTTTGGATTTTCCACATAAAGTGTCATATCATCTGCAAAGAGTGAGAGTTTGACTTCTTTTTTGCTGATTTGGATGCCTTTTATTTCTTTTTGTTGTCTGATTGCTGAGGCCAGGACTTCTAGTACTATATTGAATAGCAGTGGTGATAGTGGACAGCCCTGCCATATTCCCCATTGCGAATGATATTTGCTGTGGGTTTTTCATAGATGGCTTTTATGATATTGAGGTATATACCCTCTCTGCCTACACTGTGAAGAGTTTTGATCAAGAAAGGATGTTGCACTTTGTCAAATGCTTTTTCTGCATCTATTGTGAGTATGATATGGTTCTTGTTCTGTCTTTTATTAATGTATTATATCACATTGATTGATTTGTGGGTGTTGAACCAACCTTGTAGCCAAGGAATAAATTCCACTTGGTCATGATGAATAATCCTTTTAATATACTTTTGGATCCTATTGGCTAGTACTTTGGTGAGAATTTTTGCATCCATGTTTTGCATCCAAGGATATTGGTCTGTAATTCTCCTTTTTGATGGGGTCTCTGTCTGGTTTTGGAATTAAGTTAATGCTGGCCTCATAGAACAAGTTCAGAAATTTTTCTTCCCTTTCTATTTTTTAAAACAGCTTCAGAAGAATAGGTATTATTTCTTCTTTAAATGTTTGGTAGAATTCCCCTGGGAAGCCATCTGGTCCTGGACTCTGGTTTCTTGGGAGATTTTTGACTACTGCTTCAAAATTCTTGCTGGTTATGAGTCTGTTCAGATCTTCTATTTCTTCCTATTTCTGTTTTGGTAGTTTATACGTTCCCAGGAATGCACCCATTTCTTCCAGATTGTCTAATTTGCCGGCACGTAGTTGCTCATAATATGTTTTTATAATTGTCTGTATTTTTTCAGTGTTGATTGTGATGTCTCCTCTTTTATTCATGATTTTATTAATTTGGGTCCTTTCTCTTTTATTTTTGCTAAGTCTGGTCAGAGGTTTATCAATCTTATTAATTCTTTCAAAGAGCCAGCTCCTACTTCTATCAATCTGTTCTACGTTTTTTTTGTTTTTGTTTTTTTAGTTTCTATTTCATTGATTTTTGCTCTGATCTTTATTATTTCTTTTATACTGCTGGGTTTAGGTTTTTATTTGCTGTTATTTCTCCAACTCCTTTAGGTGTAGGGTTAGGTTGTGTATTTGAGAACTTTTTGTTTCTTGAGAAATGTTTGTATCGCTATGTACTTTCCTCTCAGGACCACCTTTGCTGCCTCCCAAATATTGTGAACAGTTGTGTTTTCATTTCCATTTGTTTCCATGAATTTTTAAAATTCTTCTTTAATATCCTGGTTGACCCATTCATTCTTTAGTAGGATGCTCTTTAGCCTCCATGTATTTGAGTTCTTTCCAACTTTCCTCTTGTGATTGAGTTCTAGTTTCAGAGTATTGTGGCCTGAAAATATGCAGTTAATGATCTCAGTCTTTTGGTACCGGTTGAGACCTGATTTGTGACCCAGGATGTGATCTGTTCTGGTGAATGTTCCATGTGCACTAGAGAAGAATGTTTATTCTCTTCCTTTGGGATGGAATGTTCTGAATATATCTGTGATGTCCATCTGTTCCGTCTGGTTCAGTGTGTCATTTAAAGCCTTTATTTCCTAGTTGATCTTTTGCTTAGATGATCTGTCCATTTCAGTGAGTAATCCCCTACTATTATTGTATTATTGTCAATGTGTTTCTTTGATTTTTGTGATTTTGTGATTCCTTGTGACCCAATGTATTTCTTTGATTATTAATTGGATTATATAGTTGGCTGCTCTCATGTTAGGGGCATAGATATATAACATTGTTAGATCTTGTTGCGCAGATCTTTTAAGTATGATATAGTGTCCTTCCTCATTTCTTATTATAGTCTTTGGTTTAAAATATAATTTGTCTGATATAAGTATTGCCACCCCAGGTTTCTTTTGATGTCCATTAACATGATAAATCATTTTCCAACCCCTCACTTTAAATTGGGATGTGTCTTTGGGTCTAAAATGAGTCTTTTGCAGACAGTATATCAATGGGTCTTACTTTTTAAAAAAAAAAATCTATTCTGATACCCTGTGTCTTTTGATTGGGGCATTTAGCCCATTTACATTCAGGGTAACTATTGAAAGATATGAATATAGTGCTATTGTATTGCCTGTACAGTAAATGTTACTGTAGGGCCCCCGGGTGGCTCAGTGGGTTAAAGCCTCTGTTTTCGGCTCAGGTCATGATCTCAGCGTCCTGGGATCGAGGTCCACATCGGGCTCTCTGCTCAGCAGGGAGCCTGCTTCCTCCTCTCCCTGCCTCTGCCTACTTGTAATCTCTCTCTCTCTGTCAAATAAATAAATAAAATCTTAAAAAAAATAAAATAAATGTTACTGTATATTGTCTCTGTTCCTTTCTGGTCTACGTTACTTTTAGACTCTCTCCTTGCTTAGAGGACACCTTTCAATATTTCCTGTAGGGCTGGTTTGGTGTTTTCAGATTCTTTTAGTTTTTATTTGTCTTGGAAGATTTTATCTCTCCTTCTATTTTCAATGACAGCCTAGCTGGATATAGTATTCTTGGGTGCATATTTTTCTCATTTAGTGCTCTGAATATATCATGCCAGTCCTTTGTGGCCTGCCAAGTCTCTGTGGATAATTCTGCTGTCAGCCTAACATTTCTACCATCGTAGGTTACAGACCTCTTGTCCAGAGCTGCTTTCAGGATTTTCTTTTTGTCTTTGAGACTTGTCAGATTTAGTATTATATGATGGGGTATTGACCTATTTTTATTGATTTTGAGGTGGGTTCTCTGTGCCTCCTGGATTTTGATGCCTGTTTCCTTCCCCAAATTAGGAAAGTTCTCCCCTATAATTTGCTTCAGTGTACCTTCTGCCCCTCTCTGTCTTTCTTCTTCTTCTGGGATCCCAATTATTGTAGTATTGTTTCTTCTTATGGTATCACTTATCTCTTGAATTCTTCCCTTGTGATCCAGTAGTTATTTATCTCTCTTTTTCTCAGGTTTTTTGTTCTCCATCATTTGGTCTCCAAATCACTAATTCCTTCTTCTGCCTCATTTATCCTGGCAGTTAGAGCCTCCATTTTTTTATTGCACCTAATTAATAGCCTTTTTGATTTTGACTTGGTTAGATTTTAGTTCTTTTACTTCTCTGGAAAGGGATTCTTTAGTATCTTCTATGCTTTTTCAAGCCCAGCTAGTATCTTTATAATCGTCTTTCTGAACTCTAGTTCTGACATCTTGCTAATATCCATAATTGATTAGATCCTTGGTTATTGGTACTGCCTATTGTACTTTTTTTTTTTGAGGTGAGCCTTTCCATTTTGTCATTTTGTCCAGAGAAGAATAGATGAATGAGAGAACAAAAGGTTCAGAGGTTAACAACAACCCAGAAAAATATAAACTAAACAAATCAGAAGAGACCTGAAATGGGGGAGGGAGGGAAAGAAGGAAAAAAAAAAAGAAAAAAAGAATATGATCAGGCTGGTGAATAGAACAGAGCCACACACTAGATTTTGTGTGTATTTTGGTCTGTTAGAGGAATCTGCTTCCCAAAATTTTAAAGAAAGAAAAAATTATATATATACAAAAAATAAGGTTAAATACAATGAAGGGATAGAATATGACTGTAGAAATGAAAATTAAAAAAGACTGTTTAAAATAAGATTCATATTTTATTTTTTTTTAAGATTTTATTTATTCATTTGACAGAGAGAAACACAGTGAGAGAGGGACACACAAGCAGGGGGAGTAAGAAAGGGAGAAGCAGGCCTCTAGCAGGGCAGGGAGTCCAATGTGGGGCTCGACCCCAGGACCCTGGGATCATGACCTGAGCTGAAGGCAGACGCCCAAAAACTGAGCCACCCAGGTGTCCCTAAGAAAGACTTTAAAAAATGAAATGATAAGATGTTGGTTAAAATAGGAAAGGAGAAAAATTCAAGAAAGAAAGACTGAAGCATCATGGGAAAGAAGCCAATTCTATGTGCTGTCTTCCCCTAGTGCTGGCGTTTTGCTGTTCTCATTGATGAATCATCTTGGTCTTGGCTGGATGTTCTTTCTGATCTTCTAGGGGAGGGGTGCAGTGATTCTCAAATGTCTTTGTCTGAAGTGGAATTACACCACCCTTGCCAGGGGCCAAGCTAAGTAATCTGCTCAGTTTTGCTCTCATAGCTTTTGTTCCCTGAATGCTTTCTGTATAGCTTTGGATGGGAATGAAAATGGCGGCTTCCTAGTCTCCGGCCTTGGAGGAGCTGAGAACACAGGTCCCCACTCCTCCATGAGCCCTCAGAGAAAAACAGTCAGTCACTCCCATCTCCCTGGTGTCCGGCCACACTCCGAGCTCACCCAGCCTGTGACCAAGCATTTCTATCTCTGGCACACAAGCCCATTTGGAGTCTCCAAACCCAGGAGATTCCTGCGGCAGGCTCCCTCCTTGGGCTCCTGTGCAGCTCCTCCTGGGGTAGGAAGGTGAGTCTCCCCGCATCTGCAGCTTGTGTGGTCCCTGGTTGAAGAGCAGTGGGCCAACTGTGCCTCAGATCATGGTTTAAGGTAACCCTAAGCTGAGAGCCCACTGCTTGGCTCTGTCTCTGGCCCATCTCAGTCTCTGTCTCTGCCTTTCTGGCTCTGATACCTGGGAGCTTTGCCACACTCAGACACCCCTGGTCTTTTTGTGACCCCACGGTCCTGAGATCACACTGTCCCTGTGAAGATTCCACCCCTTGCTTAGCCTCTGGAGTGAAGTCCCTCAGTGGAGTAGAAATTCTACAATTTCTAATTTTGTGCTCTGGTGCTCTACAGCTTGTCAGGAGCCAGACCCTCCCCCCACAGTCTCTCTTCCCATACATCGCCTCAGATTCACTTCTCTGAACGTCCTATCTTCCAGAAAGTTGTCGCTTTTCTGTTCCTAGAATTGCTGGTCTTCTTCTCTTTGATCTCCTGTTGAGTTTGTAGGTGTTCAGAATGGTTTGATAACTATCTAGCTGAACTCCTGGGACCCCACAAAACTTAGGTCTCCCACTCCTCTGCCATCTTACTCCTCCCCTTTACTGTAGGTTTTTGTTTTGTGGTTACCATGAGGCTTATATAAAACATCTTAGAAATATAGTCTATTTTAAGTTGATAAAAGCTTCACTTTGCATTCCCTCCTATCCCTGTTCATTTCTGTTTTGGCTGTCACAATTTACATCTTTTTATATTGTGTATGCATTAACAAATTATTTTAGGTATAGTTATTTTTATTTATTTATTTATTTATTTATTTAATATTTAATTTTATTTATTTGAGAGAGAGAGAGACAGCGAGAAAGGGAACACAAGCAAGGGGAATGGAAGAGGGAGAAGCAGGCTTCCTGCTGAGCAGGGAGCCTGATGTGGGGGCAAGTATAGTTATTTTTAATATGTTTGTTCTTTAACCTTTATACTGGAGTTAAATGGTTAATACTCCACCATATTACAGTAATGTAGTCTTCTGAATTTAACTACTTACTTTTACTATTGTTTTTTTATATTTTCATATGTTTTCATGTTACTAATTAATGTCTTTTATTTCAGCTTGAAAACTTCCTTTCAGCATTTCCTGTAAAGCAGATCTAGTGGTGATGAAATCCCTTAGCTTTTATTTTTTTAACCCTTTATCTTTCCTTTATTTCTGAAGTACAACTTTGATGAGCAAAGTATTCTTTGCTGTCCCTTTTCCCTTTCAGTACTTCAAATATAATATTCAACTCTCTTTTGGCCTGCAAAGGTTCTGCTTAGAAATCTGTTTATAGCCTTATGAAGGTTTCCTTATAGGTAAGGATTATTTATTTCTTTTGCTGCTTTTAAAATTCTCCCTTTGTTTTAGATTTTGGATAGTTTTATTATGTGCCTTAGAGTAGATCTCTTTGAATTGAAAATTTTGGAAACCTATCAGTTTCATAAAATTTGATGTCCCTAACTCTCCCCAGATTTGAGGAATTATCCACCTTTATTTCTTTAAATCAACTTTATTTTTATTTTTTTATTTTTTATTTTTTAAAGATTTTATTTATTTATTTGACAGAGAGATTACAAGTAGGCAGAGAGGCAGGCAGAGAGAGGAGGAAGCATGCTCCCCGCTGAGCAGGGAGTCCAATGCGGGCCTTGATCCCAGGACCCTGAGATCATGACCTGAGCCGAAAGCAGAGGCTTTAACCCACTGAGCCACCCAGGCGCCCTCAACTTTCTTTTTATACCTCTCTTCTCTTTCTGGGACCCCAATAATGTGTAGATTGTTTCCCTTAATAGTATTCCCTACAGTGTGGTATCATATTCATGTAGACTTTTTTCACTCTTGTTCATTCTTTTTTCTTTGGTTGCTTCTGTCTGGGTAATTTCAAATAACCTGTTTTTGACTTCACAGATCCTTTCTTATGCTTGGTCAAGCCTAATATTGGTGCTCTCTATTGAATTTTTCATTCTATTCATTGTGTTTTTTAGCTCCAGATTTTCTGTTTGCTTCTTTTTTCATGATTTCTAGCCTCCGTTAAACTTTCCATTTGGTTCATGTATTGTTTCTCCAATTTCACCGAATTGTCTTTTCTGTGTTTCCTTGTAGCTCACTGAAATTCCTTAAAACAACTCTTTTGATTTCTTCATCAGGCAAAATGCAGATTTTTGTGTCTTTGGGGTTGATTTCTGGAAAATTATTGTGTTT
Source organism: Ailurus styani (assembly GCA_002007465.1). Lineage (NCBI taxonomy): Eukaryota > Metazoa > Chordata > Mammalia > Carnivora > Ailuridae > Ailurus > Ailurus styani. The sequence goes on along the minus strand of LNAC01000310.1, from coordinate 365,936 downwards.
CTTTGGTGGTGTCATGTTTCCTCGATTTTTCATGTTTCTTGAAGTCTTACATTGCTGTCTTTGCATTTGAAGAAGTAGTCACCTCCTTCATTCTTTCCTGACTACCTTCAGGAAAGAAATACCTTTTGTCAGCCCTGCTAGGGATTCTGAGGCTTTCTCAGTTATTTTCTTTATATATGCCTGCTCCACATTTCTAGTTCCCTCTTAACATTATATACCTTTTCTAGATTTTTTAAAGCCACATCGAGTGCTTTCTTCTATGGCATTGCTAAATGCTCAAGACACTGTATTTTCTCATAGTCCTATAGAGTCTGGCCAACTTTCTGTGCCTGCTTGCTAACTGTCTATAAGAACTTGCACTTGCCTCCATTAGGAGTACACACAGGGAGCCAGTCACAGGATGGGAGTTTGTGTGGGTAAGGCATGTGGAACGTTGAAGGGGGGGTGCTGTGGGTAAGTTAGGGGTTCCTGGTGGCTCAAAAGCAGGTTTCCTGATGAATCTGCAAAGTGGTTAGTAGGATCTACACATCTTAGATGCTCTCCAAGATCCCTGGATGCTGTCCTCCCAGCCTATCCCCACCCCAAGGCATGCAGCACGCATCAGTATTCTGCATGAGGCAAAAAGAAATGGGCTTCTTTGGCAGTGTTCTGCAAAGCTGTGGAACCCAGGTGCTCACTCATATGCCCTCACTTCCCCCTTGGGAGAGAATTGGACTGAGAATGTCTCTCTTGGCATGGAGCTATGCCACCTTGGGGAAAAGGGAAGTGGGTAAAATGGCACTGTTCCTTTTACCCTCTTTAATGTGTCCAATCCTGGATATATTTTTGTTCCAACACTGTGCTGGAACTTCTCTGCTGTACTCCTGGACTTCCATAAATATCCTCTCATCTGTGGGTGATTGTTAAAACTGGTGTTCTTTGAGGGGGAAGACAGTAGGGAACACCTATTTTCCCATTTTGGTGATATCATTCTCATATCTGCTTAGTCATTTCTAATATTCCCCTTCTATAAAGAATGCTGTGATAAGCTCCATTGCACGGAGCCTTTCTCTACATTAAGGAGTATTTCTCAAGAATATTTCCTAAAACAGAAATTACTAGCTGCAGAGTAAAAGCAGGTTTAAGGGTCCTGAGTTATACCTGCAAATTGCTCTCCTGAAAGGTGCTGCAAAATTACAGTTCTGATAGCAAGACACAAGGCTGCTTGTTTCATTTCACTCCCTATCATTGAATATTACCTAAAAACATTTGTTAATTTCATGCGCAGTTTCCGACATAGTCTGATTTAAAGTTTTGAAACTCTATAGCATCCTATTTGTCCTCAAATACATGAACTTGCATATCACTGCAGCAAGGAGAAATAATATTTCTCATCTTGCTGTTGTTCAGTAGTTATTAAAATGAAAAAAAATTCAAACACACTGGTTGTTTTTTTTGTGATGTATGTAATTACTTGTACATACATTTTCAAAGCAAAATCATTAGCTGATTATCTCCAGATAAACAAACATTCAACCAAATCTCTTTAGTATTCACATTGGAAACAAGCAGCATTTTCACTGTGAACCATCAAGTTTGTCTAATCTGTAGGGAAGAGATGAAACAGAGACAATTGCTAAAGGAACTAACAGCACAGTGCTTTTAAGGATCCATAAAGAGCACGTAGTTCTGCTTCTTGCACACCTGTTTTCATTTGTGCTTTCAAACTAAAGGAAGTTTACAATGAGCCTTGACAACAATAAGGGCCATATGTGTAAGACAATCATTGCTCTAGCCTGTGGCTTGCCTATAAGAGTTGTAGTTGAGAAAAACCATTTTACACTCTGTAATAGGAAGGAGTAAGAACTACTTTTATTTTTTTGTGTGTTTAGGGGTTCTGGCAAGAACCTGGGCATTGGCTTTGGCATCTTCTTAAACATTTGCCAAATATATAATTTGGGGAAACAAGCTCTAGTAAGAATAAGCACATGCTAATGGTTTAAGACCAATGATTTTGTTTTGCTTTGTTTTTGTAAATCATCTCCTTTAAGCCTTAGCACCAGTCTCTGGGAAGAAGGGAGCCTTGGAGGAGACAGAACTGAGCCCAGGACAGTCCTCTGGTATGTGGTTGCAAGTTAAGTTCATTGAATCCAAAGCTCTTGCTCTTTCAACACCAGGTTGCTTGTCTCTCATTTCTCAAATAAGTTCCACAGTCAACAACTTACTTCCCCTGCTCTTTCCCTGGTAGCTGGAGATGCTGCTGTAACTTTGATGGGTTCCATTAAATTTCATGGGTTTTATGGCCTCCATCCAAAGTACCCTTTTGTGGTTACTCAAAGACAAAATCCAAGTACCGGGGTGATGTGGGTGCAGGACTTTTCATTTTACGGGAACTGCATACATTTGACTGATAAAAATGATGTGGTTTGGGAATTACCTTTGTGTGTGAGAGCAATGCTAGTTGCTGTCACTTGGAAAGCTGGTCTGCATCTCCTTTGCTAAGGCTCAGAGTTGGTTTCATTCAACTCTCTTCTGGACTTTGTGGCATCTATAGGCATGTATGTGGATAGCCATTCACGTTGGCCTGAAAGGCTCTAACTCCTGAGCTGGAGGGAGGCCAGGCAGTCAGGGTGGCTCCCTCTAGAAAGAGTGTCAGTATCTTGGGCACCTTGATCTTATCATATGATAGACGGAGACAGCTTCTTTAAGAAAGAAAGCAATAGGAATCATGTTAGAATAATTTAAGACTTTATGCCAGAATTAATGTTGGTCCTGGCTCCATATTAACTTGCTTTTTGTTTTTAGTAGAGCCCTTAAACACTCTCTAGGTTTTCTCAAATTGTCTCAGTTTTCTTACTTGCAGAATAAGGGCAAGAACTTGGACATATCACAATGTTTTGCTTAATCAAATGAGATAAGTGCAGGAGCACTTTGTGAAATTAAAGCTATATATGAACTGGTTGTCTAGATAGCTGTGTTCTCAAATCTTACATTTCTCTTCCCTCTGTCCTATGATTCCTCATTATTCCCCTGCCTCCCAGGTGCATCATGGAATTCTGTCAGAAATGTCAGGTTAAGGTGATTTCCATCCAGAGAGCATCTTGGAGAAGTCAGCTCCCTGCAGTAAACACTGCAGGTATGAATGTTCTCAGTTCTATAGAGTGAGTGTCTGATTCGTGACAGCTCATACCCCTTAACTGCTTTCATCTCTGACATTCTAGCAAAGAATTACCTTTGCACTGTTTCAGCTGATAGAAAGGAAATTGCTGTTTTGTGCTTATTTGTTTGGAATTAGGCAGCAGAAAAGAAAACATCAGTACCCTGCTAGGCAAGCCATAAAATGGGATTTATCCCTTCAACCTATTGTAAAATTAGAAGACCCAATAAAACAGAGAGCACAGAACACACTTTCCAGAAGTAAAAGATAACAGAGCATATGGTAAATTGAGCAAATGGTGGATGGTAGTGGTGTGAGAGCCAAGGAGGAAATTGCAAGAGTGTAGATATTTCAGCATACTCTTAATTCAGGACCCTGACTGTGCACTGGAAACTTGTTTTCTTTAGGACCACATGGTTCAAGCTAGATCTTAAAATGAACAAGGAAAAATGACCCTTGAATGGACACAGGTTAATTCTTTCCAGCTATCCACTCAACAATGCACTTGGACTTACTCTTAAAAAAAAACTTGGTATTTTCCCTTTGTCCCTCCACTCCTTTGGGCATCTAGCTAATGGGAGCTCATGTTTGTGTTTTCATCTCAGACTTACTGTTGGCAGAAAGCAGACTTCGAGTGGACCAGGAGTGGGAAGGAGTTGGTTGGGAGCCCTGTGAGCCACGGGGCAGTAAACAGATTGATGCAGCCTGATTGATGTGCTTGGTTCAGTCTGTTCTGTAACAGGAGAGCTTCAGCGATGGAGGTGGAATACAAGTCTTCTTGGAAAAGATTGGCTCTGTGCTCTCCCGAGAAAGAGTAATTAACAGTTCTGGTCGAATCAGTCTCACAAGGCTTTTGTGTAACCTGAGGACTGTCTAGAGGCCTGTGTCCATTTAAAGGGCATTTTGAAGGATTACTTGAAAACTTTGGTAAAATTCCTAACTTGTATCCTTCCTATCTGGAGAAATAAAATAAAATTCTTTAAAAAACTTGTTATTTTGAGCCAACTTTAAACTTGCAGAAAAGTCTAAATAATACAGTTTCCATATATCCCTCACCCAGCTTTCCCTAATGTTAACATTTTATATAACTATAGAACAATTATTAACAGCAGGAAATTAACATTAGTAGAATACTGTTAACAAAATAAAGACTATGTGTTTCTTATTTCTCCTTATTCTCCTGTAAACTGTAACTTCTCGATTGACCCAAGTTTTTCACGACCTTGGTGTGTCTGAAGACTTTTGCTCAGTTATTTTGTTGGCTATCCCTCAATCTGGGTTTGTCTGATGATTTTTCCTGAATGGCCTGAGGTTATACACTTTTGTTAAGAATACTAGAGAATGACAACAATAAAAAAGAATACTAGAGAACAAAGCTGTGGCCTTTCTTAATGTATCATATCAGGGGGTTCCAGGCGTCAGCATGATCTAATTACTGTTGACTTGATTACTTGGTGAAGGTGGTTTCTGCTGAGGTTTCTCCATTGTAAGTTTACTATCATTCCTGTTGCAGTTAGTAAATATTTTGGGGAAGATACATAGAGACTGTGCAAATCCTGTTTCTCCTGAAACTCTTGCTCACTAATTTCAGCACCTATCATTGGATCTTTCCTGGAACAAATATTACTGTAGTGTTTGTGTAGTGGGGATGATCTATTTCCTTCTACGTTTATCAACTGGAGTTTCCTATAAGGGAGGGCTTGCCCTTTTCCTCCATTCACTTATTGATTATATACATTTAAAAAACTCTTATCAGTGAGAACTCAGGGATATTTATTCTATGCTGTGTGTAATAACCCAATACCTTCACTTTCTATTTTGTTCGTCAAATGGTTCCAGCCTGGTCATTAGGATCTTCTTCAGGTTGGCTCCTGTGGTCTTACTACAATCCTCCATCTCTTTTGAGCATTCCCTGACTTTCTGGCACCACAGGATGCTCCAGGCTCATCTTGTATCTTGTATTTTCCCTGCTCTTGTCCTGAAGTTAACTACTTCACAAAGAGCCCTGGTGGTGGTGTTGCTGTTGTTGTTTTTAATTGGTGAAAGATGGTTAGAAACAAACCCAGAGCACCGAGCGTGTTTATCACTTCTGGATGTCACTGTCTCTCAGGAGAGAGTGGGAGAAATTTGTGCACGTGCTAACATGTGCGTGTACACACATCTGTACCTATCATTTACCTGTGTATACATATGAAAGCCGTTACTTTCTACGATCGTTCAGATTCCCGTCCACCAGCATAGGTCCCCCTCGGACTTTCTCCCTTTCTTTGTTGTAACTGTTTTCTCTGACCGTGAGGAACCTGGTTCTCATTAGCTTCAAAATATTCCTCACTTGCTCAATTTTCGTATGCACATGGATTAGTTTCAGATTTGCTACCCATACTCCAGTAAGAAACACATTTGTTGATTTGATTACAGCATTTACGTATGGTTCTTCTTGTCTTAATTCCTACAGTATCCAGGCAAGATGCTGCTTTCCACGGTCACTTACGTCAGTATTTCTTCCCCCTCCCTTCGGTGTGGTTATGGGTGGTATTCATTTGGAATATGGCTTTTAAAACAAAACATATGTTCAAGTTCACATGCCAATGTGGGCGTGCTTTTGACAGCTTCTGTCTCAACTGGCTTCCTCTTTCCAATCAGATCTGTTACTGTAGTCTTCCCAGGCATAGCCACCAGCCCCTTTGCCAAGCCTGGGTTTTGTCACGCACTACAGTCCTTGTTTGGAGAGTCGCTCATGGCCTTGGTTCAGAGGCGTGTCCAGAACTCCTAGACACCCCAGCATGAAGGGCCTTTGGCATGTGCCAGAACCCACCTCCCTCTGCTTTGTGGGGACTCCTTCCTACCAGCTGAAACCCCGACCCAGGCTGGGCCTCCCAGGGTGCCTCAGTATGGGCTAGAGCAGGCCCAAGACATCTCAGGTAATGGCATGGGGTGGGTTTGTACCTGGGCCTCAGGGAACATTCTGCCTGCCTGTTGTCCTTCAGATTGCTCCAACGTCTACTTGCTTTGTAACTAGGGGTTGGAACCCAGAGCAATTAAAAAAAAAAATCCCCAAACAGCCAGCTGGGAGGCTATCTTCAGTAACCCTGCTTTCAGGAAAGAGGGAGGGCAAATGTCTCCTGCTGCTGCTCTAGGCCTGCAGAATTCCTTCACAGTTGGGGCCAAGGTCACCCTCTGCCTACAGGTCAGCAGGACCAGGGAAGGAAGCCTGAGAAGAAATCCCACAGAGGGAGCCCAGGAGGAGAAGCTGAGTTCTGGGGGAGGTTAAAGGGGAAGCAGTGTGTGAGTGGGGACAACATAATGAAAATTCTCCATAATGAAAGTGTGGTTGTAGGTTCATTTATATGTGACATGACCCAAATCTACTGTGGTTTTTGGTAGAGTTTTCTCTCTTTAGACTTGAAGTTGCTGAGGGCAAAGAGATTATTTTTTCTCATTATGTTCTTAGAAAACATGTCAGCTGAATGTAGAGCCCATGAAGAAATGAAATAAAAAGATGAGTTTTAAGATGTAAGTGTCCTAAGGAAAGGATTACCAGAGTGGGGGTGGACATGGATGCCTGTGCTGGGTGAGAGGAGCTTCGTTTGGGTCTCAAAGGTGGGAGAAGGGACATGAGCAGGTGGGGAGGGAGAACATATTTGGTGGAGGCCAGGGAAGCTTGGTTACAATGGAAGGATGTTTGGGGCATTGTGGCTAAGGAATTGAGTGGAAGTGGGGAGTAATGGGGAATGAGGATGGTATAGTTGATTAGGACCAAATCCTGGAGAGAGAGTAGAAGTTATAATAGCTAGAAATTGGACTTTGTAGTCAAACAGATGTGTTTGGTTTCATGCAAGCTTATATTTGGTGGACCTTTTTATTGTTACAAGTTATGTTTCTATACTTGAGATAGTTACAATAGTTCTGAGGTTCAGGTATGTGTCTCTGTGTGTGTATGTGTGTGTATGTATATGTGTGTGTGTGTGTGCATGTGTGTACCTGTCTATCTTCTCTCTCTCTTTCTCTCTCTCTATCTATCTACCTATCTATCTATCTAATCTATCCAATTGTCATCATCATCATCCGTCATCAATTTATCTGGTGTAGCAGTCAAGTCTATAATGCTGTGAAGTTTGGAGTCAATCTGTTAGAGGTTGAATCATGTCTCCAATACTTCCTCTCTGTGTGACCTTTAACAGGTCACTTCACCTCTCAGAGTCCCAGCACTCTTGATCTGTTAAGTGGGTCTGAGAACAATAATAGCTGGGCCACAGAGTTGCTGTAAAGATGGGTTCCTGTGTGAGCAGTGTGGTGGGGTACCTGGCTCTGCGAAGCTGTCATTAGCCTGTGCTGTCATTAGCAATGACACTAATTCTGCAAGGAAATGTTGTTACTTGTGCTCATGTTCAAGCATGGACAGTCAATGTTTCTGAAAAAAGGAGGAGTATAAGGAAGCCACGTTTCAGGAAAGTTGATTCCAGAGCGTGTGGGATGGGCTGATGTGTGATTGTCTGAGTAGCCAGTTGTGGATACAAACCACTCACACACATGAAAACACAGTGACACAAAGAGTCCCAGATGAGTGCGACAGACAGGGCAAGCTCCTGAGAGGATGGTGAGATAAAGAAAGGGAGAGAAAAAGGAGGCACGGAAGAAGAAGTGAGATCTGAGGTTAGTTTGACTCCTGAACTAGACCCTGGTTTGGGTTAAAACAGAATATCATTTACTTATATTTAACATGGAGTTCTGGCAAAGTGTCACAGAAGATATAATAGAAATATCCCATGATGCCACAGCATTATTCTCCCCTTCTTGAGAAAATAGGATTTTCCTTGCCCTTGCCTAGCGCCCTCATCCAGGGATGACAGCAAAGCCTCCTGATGATTTGTGAGCAGCTAGTTAAAAGGTGGGCATTCCCCTGATTCTTGAAGATGACACTTTGAATGTGCCAAGAAGTCAGCTCTTCTGTTCAGGGGGTGGAGAGAAGGTGAAGGTGCATTTTATCCCTTGCACCTATAAGGACAGGGGAAAATATATCTGCAACAGTATGTTTGGGTTTTTATGAACAAATATGGTATTTGGTGAGGCACTGCAGCTGCAGTATTATTTTCTTTGTGACTGAATAAAAACAGTAAAGCTAAGCATGTATATGTGTCCAAGTGGAACAGGGAAGGCCTAAGGATGCCCACTTTGCCATGGATAGCCTCTCACCTGGTCTACCCACAGGATAGCATCGTGACTACATTAGTTGTTTGGTTTCACATGGATTGGGTGCTTATCCTCTAAACTGCCTGAGGGTTTCCATGGAGCTAATTACATACCATTTATTAAACAACCGTAAGTTACTTGTGTGCATGAATATAGCATACTTGTTACCCAACCAGAATCTCATTGTAGTGCCTTTCTGATCTGAACTTCAACCTCATCTGTTGCTGGAGAGAAGTGTCTCTTTTGCTCTTCTTTCTAATCTAATTCTTCTCCTGCCTCCTCCTCCTCTTCCTTATCCTTTATTCCTTACCCTTTGCTTTCTGTGATTCTCATGTGGAATCGACACTGCGTACAAGTAAGTTGGTTCTTATAGCAGAGATGATACCTTAAGTGCAAAGAATTCTGCTATCCCACGATCCTATATTTCCCTCCACCTTTGGTGGCTGCTCCTAACATTTCCATTTCATTACCTGTAATAGGTTGAGACCTCTCCAAATTCCTGTGTTGAAGTCCTAACCCCCTATCACATATGACCTTCTTTGGAAATAGGGTCATTGTAGATGTAAATTAGTTAAGATGAAGTCATATTAGAATAGGATAGGCCTCTAATCCAATATGACCAGAATCACTATAAAAAGGCAAAATTTCAACACACACACACACACACTCACGGGAACTTCATGTGAGCAGAAAGACAGACTGGAGTGTTGACTCTATAAGTCAAGTGACACCCATGATTTCTGGCAGAGTGCTAGGTGAGGGGAGAGGCAGAGATTCTCAGATCCTCACCATCCTCAAAAGGAATGAACCCTGCTGACACATTGATCTCTGACGTCCAGGCTCCAGAACAAGAATTAACTGTGAAACAATGCATTTCTGTTGTTTAAACCATGCAGTTTGTGGTACGGTGTTATGGCAGCCCTTGCAAATGAACCCTCTACAATTCTTTTTTTCTAGAGAGGGGGACATAGTGGAGGAAAGGGCAAAGGGGAGGGAGAGAGAGAATCTTAAATAGGCTCCATGCCCAGCATGGAATCTGACTTGGGGCTTGATCTCACCACTCTGAGATCATGACCTGAGCTGAAATCAAGAGTCAGATACTTAATTAACTGAGCCACCCAGATGCCCTGAACCTGCTACATTTTTATGTGTTCTTCATGTATGCATGCATTTCACCCCCTTTCTCAGTCCAGAAATGACTTAGACCTTGGTACCTAGGAGTTGGTAAATCTTGAAAAATAATGATATTGACGTTACAGAAGGCAATTGGAGGAAGTAAAGGCAAAAATCTGACAATGAACTCATCGTTTCCCTTAGCATATATTATGAATTATGTTAATTTGGAACTGAAAAAAGAGATATTGACATTTAAATCTATGAAAGGGCTCATGTCTTCAAAGAGTTATTGGTCAAAGTTCTGACTCTAGTGTAAAGTTACACTGGGAGCTCTGTGAAGGCAGTGACCCTATTTGTCTGGTTATTACTGTATTCTCACCACCAAGTCCATACAAGGCACATAGTTGGTGCATAATACACAGTTATTGGGGGCTTGCTGATCTAGGAAAATGAATTCAGTCATTCAGCAAAACAGAAACCTTGTGGTGAAAGCAGATTCTATCATTCGAGTGAGAAAAATGTTAAATTCTAACTTTGATCTGGAAATGTGTATTATTGATTCCTACCTGACCTTTGGGGGATTATTTGTTAAGCATTCACCAAACATCTAGCTACAGAAGGCACATGGAAATAGTGTTACATACTTGGTGGCCTCAAGAGCTTATGATCCAGTTAAGGAAAATAGACTTTAGTGGAGATCTCTGGTCATAGCATAATAAAATGCCCAAATGTGCTACACTGTTGGTAATGCTGTAGGGATCCAAATGAGAGAAGTGGGTGTGGCCAATGGGATTCATGGAGAAGGTGGAATGAGGTCCCCCTGAGGTTGTATCTTTTCATCTGTGTATCCTCAGGATACCAAAAAGCCTGGACCTCGAAAAGAGTTTGTTGAATGAATGAATGGGTAAGTATGAAGTTGTTTTCTGGAATTGCTAGGCTTAGGGTGGAGATGGAAGAGTATTTCATGGGGTCAGGGCTGACCTCAAGGGTGTGTGACTCTTATGGTTGCACAAGACCCCGTGATCTGAAGGGACCCATGCTTGGTGAATGTGCTTCCATGGCCTCTTGACATTCTTAATGACTTTTAAACAAGGGATCCCCAGGGTTCATTTTTCGTGGGGCCCCACAAATTATGTAGCTGGTCTTTCATGTGCTTAAATAGCATCTACACTTAATAGGGCATGAGGAGACCAGTGGTGTGTGACTCTTATAGTTGCACAAGACCCCGTGATCTGAAGGGACCCATGCTTGGTGAATGTGCTTCCATGGCCTCTTGACATTCTTAATGACTTTTAAACAAGGGATCCCCAGGGTTCATTTTTCGTGGGGCCCCACAAATTATGTAGCTGGTCTTTCATGTGCTTAAATAGCATCTACACTTAATAGGGCATGAGGAGACCAGTGTGAGCATTTGTGTTGATGTGCATGGAGGAGCAATGAGAGCTAAGCCTGATGGAGTAAGGTGGGTCTAGAAAGGGTGAAGGCTGGAGGCCAACGTGTCTCATGAATGAGACTTGCCTGAGTGGCACAGTGATTTTAATAAACATAATTTTGAATACTGTTGGGAAAGATCTAAGCTAATCTGGTTACTGACAGCTCTTAAGCTCTTCTTGGTACAGTGAAGTAGTCACCGGAGAGGTTGATATGGGTGAGGAAGGATAGCTTCTCCCAAACCTTCATACTTGCTTCACTTCCAAGTGTGTACAAGAACAAGCCTCAGAAAAAATTCAGTCACACATACTGACATTAACTGAACAACCATTCGTTAAAAGGCAGGCCCAAAACCACTGACAAAGTTTTCCTATGAGTTTGATGAAAACACTGGGCTTATCCTTTTTGGGCCTCAGGCCATCACTTGCCATCAAGGGTTTATCCAAGATTGGCATGAAGCATTGCCAGGCAGGATTCTTTCTCCACATAGCTGGCATTGGGTGACTGATGGTCAAACGCAGGGTTCCTTGGGGATAAATCCTTGGATGTTATCTGAAGGACAGAGGGTACAGGCCTTTCTGGGTACTTGCACCCTGTTTACACAAAGATGGACAGTGTCTACAATATTTTAACTAGTTCACATATCTTGAATACTTCTATCTTTACCAATAAGAGCCCATTTCTAATGTCTATCCTGCTTTATCAAGCCCCTATTTTATCCAGTGCAAACTTCTTCCTGACATTCAGAATGATCACTAGAGAAGATAAAAGCATTGGTCGAAATGAGAGTAATAGTTGTTTCTAGAATACAGGTAGGTCCGGGCTGTCACCCCAGAAGTGTGGGTCACCCCAGGATTGTAGTTCTGATGTTTGAATAGTTAGTTTGAGAAAACACACATAACATCATACTACTATCTTCTGAAGTGTTCTTTTTAATCTTCTTTATTTTTTATTAAAAAAAATTTTTTTATTCTTTGTCCCAGGGGTACACGTCTGTGAATCATCCGGCTTACATCTTTCACAGCATTTACCAAAGCACAAACCCTCCCCAGTGTCCATAACCCATCCACCCTATCCCTACCCTCCCAGGGACCCCCTAGTAACCCTCAGTTTGTTTTGTGAGATTAGGAGTCTCTTATGGTTTGTTTAATCTTCTTTAAAAAAGGTATTTATTTATTTGTTAGAGAGCAAGTGAGCACAAGCAGGGGAGTGGCAGGCAGAGCAGGCAAAAGAGAAGCAGGCTTCCAGCTGAGCAAAGGCCCTGATACGGGACTCAATCCCAGGACCCTGGGATTATGACCTCAGCCAAAGGCAGATGCTTAACTGACTGAGCTACCCAGGTGTCCGTCTTTTGAAGTGGTTTAAGAGGAAGTGCCAAACCCCAGGACAAATGCTTTGATAGGCCATGCCAGTTAAACACAAGTCCCTACCACTCCCTATTGTGCTTCACCTTGTGGTTTCTGTCATTTCTTCCCCATTTGGATCCTGTACCCTGTGGGTCTGTGGGTGCTCCTGTGAAGCATGAGGATGTGGGCACTGAAAGCCAGGTGAGGGCAGAGATTACTTAGAGATTACTCAGTACTCGACACTGGCAAGCCATGCTAAAATTGAAACAGGGGAGCACATGAAAGGTAAATAGGTGCACACTTCTGTGATGGGATTAGTGTCCCAAATCCACCACTACTGGGTGTGTGGATTTGGGTGCTACTTCATATCCATGGAGGAGAGTGTCCTCATCTACATAATGTGTAGACTGGATGAGATGTTCTATAAAGACTCTTTTACTCCCCAAAATTATTTTTTTATATTCTACTGTGTAGACACAGGCAGCATGGACTCTTTGTGGAGAGAATGGGCAAGAATTCTAGTGGGAAGACAAATGCAATTTTAAAAAATTTGCAAACAACTTATCTGTAAAAATGCCATTCACAGTATGAAAACACTCATTGGTTTCTTGAGTCCTACCCGTGACTTAATGTTATAAGGGACATTGCTATGTGGTACATTCCATCCTATTAAATTATGCATACATGTATTTATTAGACTGCCCACTTAAGATAGGATTTAAGGTGAAACTCTTCCACTCTCCTTCCTAATTTTCCCATAATTTTCATGCAGAGCACTAGGTGGCGATGTTGTGTTTTTAAAATCACTTCTTTTTCCATACTATTGGTGAGATACTACTTAAAAATAACTATGTTTTCCATTTTAGCTCATCTTGAGATGATACTTCCTCATTGTTTAAAATGTGATAAGAACCATTCATTCTTAATCTCAGAGGCACTAAAAATTGTTGTTGTCGTTGTTCTTCAAGATAACAATCCCAGTAGCTAAGTCAAGTAAAATTAAATAAAATCTATGCAATGGTATAAATGGAATTTGAACTTTCCCTGAAAAAGGAATTTAGAATTCATCCTGAAAATAGTTAGAGAATCAACAGAGAGATTCTTATTCTCTTTGGAGAATAACCCAGTTTTATTCTTTTTTCAGTGTATCTTTCAGAGAGAGAGAGAAAGAGGTGGGGGAACTACAAACCTATTTTAGAAAGCAAAGGCCATTTTAGGTCCTCATAATAATATAATTTTTGGGAAGAAAAGATATTAATCTATCTGAAAGATAACTCTTTGCAAATAAGGAAAATCACCCAGGCATTTCTTTCCACAGTGAGAGTGAAACCAGAAAGAAAGAGTACATTGGACCCAGAATTTTCTCTGGCATGATAGTGAAGAGTATGGAGTCATCTCTTTCAGATACTGTTTCTAGAAACTATCAGCTTAGGGGGAAAGTTGTTTGTATGTTTAATGATCTGTGACTGGTTTTCTATAAGTACGGTTATACTGACATTGGGCAAGTTGGGGGAGTGGGGAGGGAAAATGGATAATGGGGTCCTAGTCTTATTGGCTCAGTTACTTATGTTGCAAACCCTCACTTACCAATAAACACACACCCAGCCACAGTTGCAGAGTGTCTCTGGGAAGCTGTTTAAAATCATGCATGGGGAGCACCTGAGTGGTGCAGTCAGTTAAGTGCCTGACTCTTCATTTCAGATGAGGTTGTGATGGGATTGAGCCTGGTGTCAGGTTCCTGTTCAGTACGGAGTCTGCTGGAATTTCTCTGTCCCTCTCCCTCGGCTCCACCACCCCCTGCACTCTCTCTCTCTCAAAGGAATAAATAAATCTCTATAAAAAAAATAATGCATGGGCCATGGGCTCTGTCCCGCCATCCTAACTTCATAGGTAGGACAACAGTCTTTCAGGATTTTGACTTTCTCCTTAGTTAAATGGGGGCTCCCATCTCTCAGAATTGTTGTGATGACTCAATAATAATGAATAATAATAATAATAATAATAAAGTTCAGGGCATAGAACATAGTAGCTAATATCACTGTTCTCCTTTTCTTTCCAAAGGTTGACCAAAAACAACACTAAGGTCACCTGACCCAAATTACCAGCCAAAGTGTAAGTAAAGCTTAGATGTCAAAAGACAACTCAGACCTTAACAATGGTCATATTCACTATAATAGCAAATTTACAAGTTGTTTCACATTCAAAGTCACTGTCCCTTTTAAAACCACATGCACCTTTCCCCCACAAATAAAAAACAAAAATGAACAAATAAAAAACCCCCCAAGATGCCAGGCAACAAACTCTGCAAGTGACTTAATCCTATAATAGGTATTTTTATTTTTTAAAAATTATTTATTTATTTATTTATATTATTTGCCCCAGGGGTACAGGTCTGTGAATCATCAGTCTTACACCTTTCACAGCACTCACCATAGCACAAACCCTTCCCAATGTCCATAACCCATCCACCCTATCCCTACCCTCCCACCCCCCAGAACCTCCCAGTTTCTTTCATGAGATTAAGAGTCTCTTATTGTTTGTCTCCTTCCCGATCCCATCTTGTTTCATTTTTTTCCCTTCATACCCCTCATGACCCATCACCCTGCCCTTTGAGTTCCTCATATCAGAGAGATCATATGATAATTGTCTTTCTCTGATTGACTTATTTCGCTCAGCATAATACCCTCCAGTTCCATCCATGTCGTTGCGAATGGCAAGATTTCGTTTCTTTTGATAGCTGCATAATATTCCATTGTATATATATACCACATCTTCTTTATCCATTCATCTGTTGATGGACATCTAGGTTCTTTCCATAGTTTGGCTATTGTGGACATTGCTGCTATAAACATTCGGGTGCACGTGCCCCTGAGGATCACTACCTTTGTATCTTTAGCATAAATACCCAGTAGTGCAATTGCTGGGTTGTAGGGTAGCTCTATTTTCAACTTTTTGAGGAATCTCCATACTGTTTTCCAGAGTGGCTGCACCAGTTTGCATTCCCACCAACAGTGTAGGAGGGTTCCCCTTTCTCCGCAACCTCGCCAACATCTGTCATTTCCTGACTTGTTGATTTTAGCCATTCTGACTGGTGTAAGGTGGTATCTCGCTGTGGTTTTAATTTGTATTTCTCTGATGCCGAGTGATGTTGAGCACTTTCTCATGTGTCTGTTGGCCATTTGGATGTCTTCTTTGGAGAAATGTCTGTTCATGTCTTCTGCCCATTTCTTGACTGGGTTATTTGTTTTATGGGTGTTGAGTTTGAGAAGCTCTTTATAGATTTTGGATACTAGCCCTTTATCTGATATGTCATTTGCAAATATCTTCTCCCATTCTGTTGGTTGTCTTTTGGTTTTGTGGACTTTTTCCTTTGCTGTGCAAAAGCTTTTAATCTTGGTGAAGTCCCAATAGTTCATTTTTGCCCTTGCTTCCCTTGCCTTTAGTGATGCTCCTAGGAAGAAGTTGCTGTGGCTGAGTCGAAGAGGTTGCTGCCTATGTTCTCCTCAAGGATTTGATGGATTCCTGTGTCACACTGAGGACTTTCATCCATTTTGAGTCTATTTTTGTGTGTGGTGTAAGGAAATGATCCAGTTTCATTTTTCTGCATGTGGCTGTCCAGTTTTCCCAGCACCATTTGTTGAAGAGACTGTGTTTTTTCCACTGGACATTCTTTTCTGCTTTGTCGAAGATAAGTTGACCATAGAGTTGAGGGTCCATTTCTGGGCTCTCTATTCTGTTCCACTGATCTATGTGTCTGTTTTTGATCCAGTATCATACTGTCTCGATGATGACAGCTTTGTAATAGAGCTTGAAGTCTGGAATTGTGATGCCACTAACTTTGGTTTTTTTTTTTCAACATTCCTTTGGCTAATCGGGGTCTTTTCTGGTTCCATATTGTAATAGGTACTTTTAAAACTGCTCTGGCTTGGGGTGCCTGGGTGGCTCGGTTGGTTAAATTACTGCCTTTGGCTCAGGTCCTGATCCCAGAGTCTCGGGATCAAGTCCCGCATTGGGCTCCCAGCTCCATGGGGAGTCTGCTTCTCCCTCTGACCTTCTCCCCTCTCATGCTCTCTCTCCCTCTATTTCTCTCAAATAAATAAATAAATAAATCTTAAAAAAAGAAAAAACTGCTCTGGCTTAAATATCAGAACTTCCCCAGAGATCTAAAAATGAGTTTGAATATTGAAATTTTGTTTCGATTTTATTTTCCAGACCTACTTAACTTGCAGATGTGAAGTCTGGGTAAGCATAAATGATTTCATTTACTTTGTCTAATTGGACAAGGTAAGACTGAAATGATGCTAGAATCGACTGTGCTAGACATTATTCACCACAATATTTGAAATAGTCAAGCTTTGTTTCATGTATATATGAATTTAGATTTTTGTTAGATTTGCTAGATGTTGTTGAGATTATTATGTCATATATACATATGAATTTATGTATATGCCTCTAAATTGATTGTCCCTAGAAACAGTATCTGTGAAAGAGGTAAGTCCTTTCACTGATATTAAAAAACACACAATGCACAGGACAGCTCACACAACAAAGGATTGTCTAGCCTCAAATGTCAATGGTGCTGTGGTTGGAGAAACCCAGTTTTAGAAAGAGCTTCCTGATGGTGGGGTTCAGACACCTCTGGTTTGGGTTAATATTGTGAGGTGATAACAGGATATCTTGGTCTCAGGTAAGCACAGAGAATACTCTGTAATGAAATGATACAACATTCACACTCTTTCCTCCTTGTTTATCGTTGTGTCCACAAGAAATGAAAGCTTCTAGCTTTTTAGGGATTCATAGAAGACTTCAATGATTGTTTTAAGAAAATTATGCAAACTAAACATTCTATACTACTAGTGCTGTATGACGGCTCTAACATAATGCAAACTGTCATTCTAAATGAGCCTGTTAGAAATAATTCATGTTTTGGGGCACCTGGATGGCTCGGTGGGTTAAGCCTCTGCCTTCGGCTCAGGTCATGATCTCAGGGTCCTGGGACCAAGCCCCACATCGGGCTTTCTGCTCAGCAGGGAGCGTGCTTCCCCCTCTCGCTCTGCCTGCCTCTCTGCCTACTTGTGATCTCTCTCCTTCTCTCTGTCAAATAAATAAATAAAATTTAAAAAAGAAAGAAATAATTCATGTTTTTCTAGCATATGGAGCAAGAGAAGTATTTTTTAAACCAATGTTCAGTTGGGGAAATGCTAGGAAGCAGGCTCTGGGGATAGGCTGAGGAGTAATGATATACTCACTGACTTCAGAACTGGCAGTCATAGGGCAGAGACAATTGTGAATCAAATCATGACCTGAATCAGCGTAAAACTGCAGCCGGCTGAGTGCTGTGCAGGAGAGGAGCCGGGTCTCCAGGAGCAGAAGGTAGAGAGGTGTCGGGTAGAGGTCACTGAGCAGGTCAAGGAGGTTCGAGAAGGCCAGCACCACTGGGGGTGGGATGGGGGAGTTGCTGGAAGGTAGAGTGGGGAGGGCAGAAGGAGGAAGTCATGTTAGGAATTTAGATCTTTATCATAAAAGCAGTAAGAAGCATTAATTAATCTGAAGCATGAGATAATCAGTTTTTCTTTAAAAAAAAAAGCAACTCTGGTTGGAGAATAGAAAATGGATGGTGTGAAATAATTATACTGTTCTTACTCCTGTTATCCAAGTGATATCCTGTCTCTCTCCCTGTCTCCAGTCTTGTGAAGGAGAGGCCTTGCTGGTACTATCCTGAGGTGTAGATGGGTTTCTTAACTGGGTTGATACATGGAACCAAAGTGAAAATTCTAAAAATGACATCCTGAAGGTGGGGCGAGGTCTGATTTGGAGCAGTTGGTTCAAAATAAAAAATCTGTGGGTTTAGATAAAAATAATAAACCAAGATGGGCACTAAGGCAAGAAATTCAGTGTTGGAAAAACACACAAGTACTAAGAAAGGGAGAGCATGCAAGGATCCTCAAACCATGGCAGGCATGTTTCCTGTGACTTTTCCTGGACACAGCAGGACAGGTACCCTTCCCCAGATGACCACTCTCTTATGAATGGTGGGAGCCAGGGTGTCCTTGGGTTCAATCAACAAGGTCTCTGATGGAGCTCTTGCAAATTTCTGATGCAGAATATGAATTTCCCAAGTCACCATTCCAGTGGGCATCTTCCCCACAATGTACCAATAGGGGACCACCATGGTATCACCAGGAATCCAGTACTCTTTGTTTAGGATTCTCTGGATCCCCTGCTAGGTCAGGCTGCTGGAGTGCATGGTGGAATATCGGATCTTAGCAGGTTGGGAGAGGCAGGCAGCTGGTAAAGACATGGCGAATGCCCATGGAAGGGAAGTGGAGTAGAGAGGCCAGAGGACTGATGACGTTTTCATCTCAGAAGCTTTATTTAAAGGAATAGCACAAGGATGGATTTCTCCACCACTGTAATATGGCCTCATCCTACTTCTAGTATTTAGGGCTTTCTCCTCTTTTTATACCGTTCTGTGTTTTTGATAATCCAGTCCCCACACTCTATTTTTTTTTTTAGGAGGGACACTTAGTGTCCTGGGCTATCAATATGGGGCTGTCCTTTTGAGCAGGGCCAGGGCCACTGTGCTGCACACACACACAGAAGGCATCATGCACACACAATCTGTGTGAATGATGCCCCCTGGAATTGTTCTCTGCACAAACGTGCAGCCACACATGGAGATTCACATTTGGAAATTTAAAAACAGAACATTAGCCACGCCTTGCTCTTTGCATTCCTTTTATAATACAGTGGTTCTGACTGATGAAGCAAATAGGAACTGTGGGAAAGAAACATACAAAAAGTCATATGCCAAGACGGTATCTTTCTGTATTCTTTGGTTAAAAGAATTCTTTTCTTTGTTCTCTCTCACTGTGAGTTCTGGAAAGTGGGGGTTTTGTCTACCCTGGTCACGGAGGTTTACCTAACTCTTGGCACAGTGTCCGAGACAAAACAGGTATTGGGTAAATACTTGTGGGGTAAATAAGCAGACATTTTCATCTTTGTGGACATTGCTTGGTATTGACTGGGGTTATTTTCAGCTGTTGTCACAGAACTGTTCCTGCAGAGGCTTATTCAAATACGTAGCTAGCTACTTTTTCTCCTTTGCAGTCGGGAGGCAGGTGCATGGAGCCCCACAAAGTGGCCAACAAGGAAACTGCTTTGTTTCCCTGCTCTGTCCTTTGCATGAAGGTTTTGAATGCAGGGTTGCAAGATGGCTGTGCCAGGCCTCCAGGCAGGATGAAGAGGAAGGTCAAGGGGCAAAACAAGATGATTCTGTCTCTTCTTACTGGACATGA
This sequence comes from Ailurus styani, assembly GCA_002007465.1. Lineage (NCBI taxonomy): Eukaryota > Metazoa > Chordata > Mammalia > Carnivora > Ailuridae > Ailurus > Ailurus styani. The sequence continues at coordinate 346,419 of LNAC01000310.1, read as the reverse complement.
AGTAGCTTGTTCAGAAGCTTCATATCCTTTGCAGCAAGGGGGCAGGAATCAAATTTATTTTACTTTGACCATAGAGTTACCTGTATTCTCTGGGTGTCGGCTCCTGTGGCAAAGGGCTTCTTCTAGGGTCCGTGTTGTATATACATTAAATATGCTATTTTTTTCCATGTACGCAAAAATAATTTCCTTATATTATTTACTAACAAAAAGAATTTTATAAACCTAATTCCCAGCATGGTATTTTTGAGATGCTTTTGAGATAATACCTAAAGTTGCTTCATTAAGAGGAGGCTGGCAATATTTCTGACAATTGTCTTCAGAAAATACCTTCGTGCTCATGAGAGTAATCCAAACTGATTGTCTGATCAGTAATTCAGAATTTAGATTAAGCAAGAATGGAATTCAAAGATAAATTATCCCTTTAAGAAAACATTCAGTTAGTATGCTCTTATTTGTCTTCACTAACGACGTTTTTTCCCCCCACATATTGCAGACGTGGTTTTATTACGCACGTACTCTGTGAATAGCACTGAGCTCCTACCAGGTTCCAGGTGCTGTGCACACACACGAATGCCTTCATCCAACAGTAATTGTGAGTTGCACCCCCATGCTGTGGTTGTTGCAGCCTTCGATCTCCAAGGCCAGAACCCTCACAATGCTTGCATTTCACGGACAGGAGGCAGAAAATAGACAAATGTACAGGTGGATAAAGAAGCCCTTGTAAACAGAAATCAGTTCTTGAAGAAAATAAAACAAGGCAAGGAGTAAGAGTAAGTGAAAAACTGGTGAACAGGGAGCCCCTTTCGATTGGGTGCTCAGGAGTCTTTCTTGAGATTCAAGAGAGGATGGAGCCAACCCAGAGCGGGTGGCCGGGAGGGGGGCGGGCAGGCAGAGAGGACAGCCAGTGTAAAGCTCTGAACCTGAACAGCTTAGTGTTCCAACCAGGAGAAAACGCAGGTGTTGCTGAGAGTAGTTATTAGGCTGAGAGTGTTATTAGAGGGACGACAGTGCATGCTCACAAGGGACCAGATCACACAGGACCATCAGGCCATGTGAAGAAGCTTGGACATTATCTTAACCGAAATTAGAAGCTGCTGGGGTGTTGTCTGATTTGTAACCTAGAACTTCTCTGTGATGATCAGCTGTAGGCATTCAGGCTGGCAGCAGTCATGTGGTGAGTGGGGTACGGTGCTTGGATTAAGCTGTGAGATAGATTTGGGTAGTGGAACCCATGAGATTGGCTGTAGCCTTCTGTGGGGGTACAGCGGAGAAGAGAATCAGGACCACTCCCAGCTTGGGGATACAACACTGTATCTGTGTGGATCAGCTCCCTCTGCCATAACAAAGTATCCCAGGCTGGGGGGCTTCACCGACAGATATTTATTTTCTCACAGTCCTGGTGGCTGAAAGTCCAAGATCAAGGTGTCAGAAGATTTAGTTTTTCCTGAACCCTCTCCCATTGGCTTGCAGATGTCTGCCTTCTCGAGGAGTCCTCAGGACATCTCTCCTCTGTGTTCACACATCCCAGGTGCCTCTCAGTGTATCCAAATCCCCTCTTCCTGTAAGGACCCCTGTCAGATTGAATTAGGGCCAACCCTAATGTCTTATTTTAACTTGATCACCCCTTTTAAAGGACCCATCTCCAAATACAGTTACGTTCTGAGGTACTGAGGGTTAGGACTACAACATACATATTTTGAGGGGCTACAACTTAGCCCATAATAGTCCCCAAGGAGCAGATACCCAGATAAACCCAACAAAGGAGCTGTCATGAGAGATAGGGACACTTTCCAAACATTAGAGGTAACATCAAGGCATAAATTGCATTTACAATGAAATCTGGATGTCTTAATATATTTCTGCTGGTCAGAACAGCTCGGCCAGGGTTAATAATACCAGTGGAGAAATTAAAAGGAGGAGAAGACTTGGAGGGGGAGGAGAGGGGCAGAGGAGGGAGCCGGAAAAAAGAAACTTTTTGAGATGATTCTCTCAGGTTTTCCTCAGTGAGAGAAGTTCTCATGTGCGATGATATTTACTCAGATTTAAAATTTTTCCTCAGAATGTAACGAATTTCATGATCATAGATGACCTTTGATACTGGGAAAATTGGTTACTTCTCTGGGGAGGGAAATGGGTGGAAATGATTTGCATTCGGTGGGGATGGGGGGGGTTAGTTAGTAAAGAGAGTGGCCGGCTCAATGTCAAATTGGCTGCTACCTCCTTAGTGTTTTGAAATCATGGAGACTCCAGGGTAAGACCTTCTCACAATGAAAATACTTTACATTTTTTCCCCCTGATAACATAAATAATGGGTGATTATTCTTGTATCCTTTGTGCATGATTAGATGTTCAAAGAATGCAGGGAATATGTAGGGAAGAAATTAAATCATCTGAAATTCTACTCTCTGAGATCACTAGCATTAACAGCGGCTCATGGTCATTTCTTCATGCTTTGCTTTATGCATATATATACGCATGTATAATTCTTACCATGCAAGCTATATTATTTACAGTAGTGTGTGTGTGCGCGTGCACATGAGCATTTGTGTTTGTGTGTGTGTGCACATGTGGTTTAACTCTGTGTGTATGCTGTTCCCTCCATCCCCTGGGAGCTGTGTTGGCAACCTGTTTCCTATCCTTTCTCTTCTCCAAGGACCCATGTTCATTTACCGACATAGACCTATATTTACACTCAAACACAGGTTCCATTTTAAAATTAATGTCTGTTTTACAAAAGTGTGATCTCAAGTAAATGTGTTTGTATATACAAACACTCATTTTCCCTCATCTCGCTTTCTTATTCACCACTGTTCTTTGCAAGCGTTCTGCCTCCTAAATGCTAATGGTGTGTCTGCTTTGTTCCTTGAACTCAATTTCTGTGCCTGTTGAGATGCTGTATTTCATCAACATCCCTTTTGTGAGCATCACATCTTTGTGTCAGCACTGCCCTGGCTTTCCTGGTTTCTCCTTCTTCCACCTCTTCTTGGTGGAGGAGATGATGGGGTGCTTGCTGGTAGACAGGTGATGTAATTAGATGCTCATTAGCATACACCGCACAGACTTTTCATGGAGCACTTTCCCTCTCTAAGTGTTAATTCCATCGAAATGTCAGTGAGTCAGAGGGTTTTTCTATATGTTATTATTATTTGTTATTCAGCAATCTGGTTCACTGTTTTAATTGACCCTGATCGTGGTTTGGAAATCCACACAGTGCTTCCCTGAACTTTTTGTTTTTGTCACTGCTTTCCATAAAGGTAGAGATTTGTTCTCTCCTTCTTGGAGGGACTGGGATTCCCACACAAGGCAAGGATCCAGTTTCTATGACTGTTCTTCCTACAGAGCCCACTCAGGTAACTTCCCCACTATCTGTTCATCTCTTCCATGCTGCTTCTCTAATCCCAGTGCAGAGAGTGACCATTGCTTAACTGAATCTTCCTGGCAATCAAACTTGTTCCTATTGCAATGATGTTCCAGTCCTTCAATGAAATGTCATTCTCTTCAAGAATGCTTGGGTGGCAGAAAGAATAATTGTTCTATGTTTCTGATTAGCATGCTTTTTACTGTGGGAAATATTCTTGGTATGGATCTTGAGCCCAGGGAAGCAATATGATTGGTGATTTTAGTGTTATGACATCTTAATCCTAAAGGGCAAAGCAGATATTACTAGTTGTACATTCTTAATAACACATTGAATGAGTTGCAACCATGAATGCAGATAAAATGAGAGTTAAAGGAAACATATTATGCCATTTTTAGAGTTTAATGGAAACATGGTTATTTTTTAAATTATTGTGTGAAAAGTGAAGTTATAATGAAATTATACAGAGGGAGAAATTCTAGAATGATCCAGAAGTGCACATGTGAATGCTGTACTTTGTCCAGCTGTCACCTGTTATAAGAGGACTTATGGCTATTTCATGATTTCCAAGGACCAATTCTTTTTTTTTTTATTTTTTATTCTTTGCCCCAGGGGTACAGGTCTGTGAATCATCAGGCTTACATCTTTCATCTTTTATCTTTCACAGCATTCACCAAAAGCACAAACCCTCCTCAATGTCCATAACCCATCCACCCTATCCCTACCCTCCCACCCCCCAGTAACCCTCAGTTTGTTTTGTGAGATTAGGAGTCTCTTATGGTTTGTCTCCTTCCCCATCCCATCTTGTGTCATTATTTTTCCCTCCCTACCCCCCACGACCCCCCACTTTGCCCCTCAAGTTCCTCATATCAGAGAGATCATATGATAATTGTCTTTCTCTGATTGACTTATTTCGCTCAGCATAATACCCTCCAGTTCCATCCACGTCATTGCAAACGGCAAGATTTCGTTTGTTTTGATAGCTGCATAGTATTCCATTGTATATATATACCACATCTTCCTTATCCATTCATCTGTTGATGGACATCTAGGTTCTTTCCATAGTTTGGCTATTGTGGACATTGCTGCTATAAACATTCAGGTGCACGTGCCCCTGAGGATCACTACCTTTGTGTCTTTAGGATAAATACCCAGTAGTGCGATTGCTGGGTCGTAGGGTAGCTCCATTTTCAACTTTTTGAGGAATCTCCATACTGTTTTCCAGAGTGGCTGCACCAGTTTGCATTCCCACCAACAGTGTAGGAGGGTTCCCCTTTCTCCGCAACCTCGCCAACATCTGTCATTTCCTGACTTGTTGATTTTAGCCATTCTGACTGGTGTAAGGTGGTATCTCGCTGTGGTTTTAATTTGTATTTCTCTGATGCCGAGTGATGTTGAGCACTTTCTCATGTGTCTGTTGGCCATTTGGATGTCTTCTTTGGAGAAATGTCTGTTCATGTCTTCTGCCCATTTCTTGACTGGGTTATTTGTTTTATGGGTGTTGAGTTTGAGAAGCTCTTTATAGATTTTGGATACTAGCCCTTTATCTGATATGTCATTTGCAAATATCTTCTCCCATTCTGTCAGTTGTCTTTTGGTTTTGTTGACTGTTTCCTTTGCTGTGCAAAAGCTTTTAATCTTGATGAAGTCCCAATAGTTCATTTTTGCCCTTGCTTCCCTTGCCTTTGGTGAGGTTCCTAGGAAGAAGTTGCTGCGGTTGAGGTCGAAGAGGTTGCTGCCTGTGTTCTCCTCGAGGATTTTGATGGATTCCTTTCTCACATTGAGGTCTTTTATCCATTTTGAGTCTATTTTTGTGTGTGGTGTCAGGAAATGATCCAGTTTCATTTTTCTGCATGTGGCTGACCAGTTTTCCCAACACCATTTGTTGAAGAGACTGTGTTTTTTCCATTGGACATTCTTTCCTGCTTAGTTGACCACAGAATGACCATAGAGTTGAGGGTCCATTTTTGGGTTCTCTATTCTGTTCCACTGATCTATGTGTCTGTTTTTGTGCCAGTACCATACTGTCTTGATGATGATAGCTTTGTAATAGGCTTGAAAATCTGGAATTGTGATGCCGCCAACTTTGCTTTTTTTTTTTAACATTCCTTTGGCTATTCGGGGTCTTTTCTGGTTCCATATAAATTTTAGGATTATTTGTTCCATTTCTTTGAAGTAAATTGCTGGTATTTTGATGGGGATTGCATTAAATGTGTAGATTGCTCTAGGTAGCATAGACATTTTCACAATATTTATTCTACCCATCCATGAGCATGGAATGTTTTTCCACTTCTTTGTGTCTTCCTCAATTTCTTTCATGAGTACTTTATAGTTTTCTGAATACAGATTCTTTGCCTCTTTGGTTAGGTTTATTCCTAGGTATCTTATGGTTTTGGGTGCAATTGTAAATGGGATTGACTCTTTAATTTCTCTTTCTTCTGTTTTGTTGTTGGTATATAGAAATGCAAGTGATTTCTGTGCATTGATTTTATATCCTGACACTTGACTGAATTCCTGTATGAGTGCTAGCAGTTTTGGAGTGGAGTCCCAAGGACCAATTCTTTATGACCGTCGTTAGCACAGAGTTGGTCTCACGAGGTCCAACATCACATCAGAGGGAATGAGGACTGAACGCAGAGACTGGACATTCTGTAGTGCATGCTCCTTGTCCTCTTTTGCAGGGGACTCTGAGCCCACAGGACAGGGGGCAGCTGCAGGACTGGGAAGGGACCTGGTAGCTGTTGAACTTTCCTGACACACTGAGTGGTGAATGGGTCTGAGGGCCAGTTCTCCTGGAGGATCTGTGCTGAGAAATCTGTCCCCAGATTTCAGAGCTCTCTGGGGTCTGCCAAGTAGTTGGATGCTTTCCGTGGTTGGCCCTCCTGTCACTACTTCCAGGAATAGGCAAAGGAAAAAATCCTTGGTCACTCCAAAATGAGGCTTCAGTTCATGGAACATTTCCACAATGTCAAGCCTTCAGTAGCTCAATATTGGTGTGTGTGTGTGTGTGTGTGTGTGTGTGTGTGCGCGTGTGCGCGTGCGTGCGTGTGCGTGTTCACATGTACAAATGGTTCTGACCTTATTTTAGCAATTTAAATGCAGGTTAACATAATTTGGTTTCCCTGCTGTGTGGGTGCCTAGGAAATTTAATTGAATCTAACCAACACTTGTATTCTCTGGAAGGGACAGATGAGTTTTCTGCGGGGAATGAAGAATACCAGGTGGTTCGGAATTGGAAGACAGCCTGTGAGAGCAAATGAACTCCATGCTGGGAGCTGTGAGGTCTGCGTTCCCACCTTAACTCTTGTTATCCATCCAGGGCAGTCTAAGGAGATCATTTAAACCCTTAAGAATGTTTTAAGTCAACGTTTTATCAATGGTAAAAGGACTAGATTGGCTATATGACTTAAAAAGCTCCTTCCAGATTGAAAATCATCAGCCAAGGATGAAATAACAGATTGACTGATGTTGTCTTCAGATGCATATATACAAAAGCATTAAATACAAGAGCATTCAAAAAATAGTGTAATAAAGCAAAAGAATCCAGTAACATCCTGACTTCAAGTTATAACTAGGGTAAAAGTTAGACACTCTAAAAAATCCCCTTTAGTAATTATTACATTACACAAACCATTGCCCTGATTATTCATTCATTCATAAAATATTTCAAGTTCATGCTCTGTGGGCAGAAGTTGCAAGGTACTAGGGATGCAAGCTAAATAAGACGCACTTCCCTTCCTCAAAAGAATCATGGAATGTGGGTCTTGGAGAAAGAATGGGAAGTACATAGTAAGGAAGCTTATTACTACACAGCATAATGAGGGCTACCACCTAAGTATGTGCCCTAAAGACACATTGGTGTCGGGCGCCTGGGTGGCTCAGTGGGTTAAAGCCTCTGCTTTCGGCTCAGGTCATGATCTCAGGGTCCTGGGATTGAGGCCCGCATCAGGCTCTCTGCTTGGCAGGGAGCCTGCTTCCTCCTCTCTCTCTGTCTGCCTCTCTGCCTCCTTGTGATCTCTCTCTCTCTGTGTCAAATAAATAAATCTTTAAAAAAAAAAAGGACACATTGGTGTCAAGGAAATGCTGATCTTGTTGCACATTTCCATCCACATCATAAAAAGGTAGGATGGAAGTGATCACAAGGTATTCATATATACTGTTTTTTCAGCAGCTATAACCAATCACAGTGAATGAGAAAATGTGGATGTGAATGTAATATATGTACTGTTTCAGGGAATTGACACAGGAAAATCTATGGAGAAGGGGCATTGGCTCTGGAATGAGGTGGATGTGAACTCAGATTCTGGCTCTTTCTAAACCTGTTGCTTTAGGTGAGTAACTCAACTTCAAGCTTCCGTTCCCTTGTGAGTTCAAGGGACACAGTGCCTCCCTCCCTTGCTGAGACAGTGAAATAGGATCACGTGAAAGGACCTCATTCTCTGGTCTACTCTCTTGGTGTTGGTCTTATTTCAACTTCTGTTGGGCACTATTTCCCCTAAGTATCTGGAGGTGTTTCTTTTATTTTACTGAAATCCCCCATCACACAAGTGATAAAAGACCTCCTCTTATCTCCGGTACAGTGAAGGCACCTGGTGATCTGGAATTAAATTTGCCTTGTTAACAAGTTCGCATTGACACAGCAATGGGCCTTCAGCTGCTTTATGAGGCTCCTTGTGCACATGGTGAGGGAGCATCTCCTTGGGCTCCTAGACTGTCCAGGGTGTGGTCTCTGTCTCCACTGTCAGTTCCTTTCCATCTGCTCTCTATCCCTGTCAGGGCCATTTTGGCCACTTCACCCTGTCTCTGTTTCAGGTTGCTTGCCCACTGCCACTCAGCCCTATACCCTCTACCTCTTCACTTGGCCAGAAACTGTCTATTTACAACCTAATACATGCCAAGTGCCAGACAATGTATCTTTGCTTTGTAGGAGTCACTATCTGTGACACAGGAACTTGCCCATCACGATGCCCTGTCCACTGCTTGAACTTGCCTTGTTTTGCTTATAGGGAAATATCTTCTCCTTCTCTAAAGTTCAACCTTATAGAAGGGCATTGCTGCATGATTGCTAGACCCAACGGATTTTAATTTATGCATCGTTTTGCTTCCCGGTATTGGACCTGCCACAAAGCTGCTGGGCCAGTTGGGGGTCCCTAAAATCCACACTACAATTTAGTTAATGATGTACCCATCACTCTTTGCCCCTGATTCTTTTTAAGGCTCTGAATACTGCTGTTGAACAAGATAGGAAATCTTTATCCCAGAGACTCTTGTATAAATTGGTGGAAACAGACCCCTGTGTACGCGGTTGCTTAACTTCACTCACAGATATGTCTGATTTCAGTATGAAGCTGGGACAGGCATAGACACTTCAAATTGTAACACAAAATGGGATATTTCCTTTAAATGAGCTCTTGACTTCCAGTCATATTGATGGGTTGAGCATAACAGATCTCCTTATTCTATTCCAAACACAAAGAAATTGTGGATGAAATATTTTAAAATATTTTTGAAGGTTCAAGAATCAAGGTGGGGAGACAGTAGAAGGGAGGAGAAGCTGAACTGAGCTGGCCCCTAGATAATGGACCTGAGCTCATACAGAGGTTTTAACAACTGTATGGATTGGGAGACAAATGTGTGGGTTCACACTAAGCAGGGAAAAACCTGAGTGCCTAGGCTGAAACCAGGAGCTGGGGGAATTATTACCTGTCTTTGAATAGGGACCAGACTATCTACCCACTAAGCTGGGGTCAGAGTAAAGGGCAAACTGATCACTCTTGGTTGTTGACTGTATGCAGAATTATCTACTACCAGAACTGCAGGCCTGTGGAACTTTCAGTTGTTGAATTCACAGAGTTACAGTCTCCTAGACATTTAGCACCAGAACCCATGATAAGATTTGGGCAAACAAAGAAAAATCTCCAAGTATTTGGCAAATTTGTATTTGTATTGGGTATTTGTATTTGTATTTGTATTGGGCAAATACAGAGAAATCTCCAAGACCCAGAGAAAGAATATTCATGGAAAACTATAATGTGAAATGAGATCATACAGAAGAATGATACAATGTTTGATAGAATTGGTTCCATGAACATTGATCTACAGTACCACCTTCACTCTGACTCCAAATTGGCAACTGCCTGTCTAAAGGAGAAGTGATAAGAGAAGACCGAATACAACTTAAATGAGTATGTTTAAAAGCCAAAAGAGATAAAGGAGAATATGACCTAATGTTAAGAAGTTATGAAGTGGAACAAAGGGATATAAAAAAATAACCCAATAAAGTTGTATTTCAAATATAAAAAAAAAAAACCAACCAAACAAACCCAAAATCTGGGAATTAAAAAAAATCACTAGAGGGTTTACTGACACATTAGGCAAAACTGTAGGGAGAATCAGTAAAGGGGCAGATAGATCAGGTAAATCTTTCAGAAATCAGTGTAGAAAAATAATAATGTGAAAAATAGAAAAGAGGTAAGGAAGACAAAATGAACAGTCCCAATATACCTTTAATGGAGGCCCTGTAGGTGATGGAGACAGTGGTAGAGGCAATGCCCAGAAAGATAATGCTGAGAATTTTCCAGAAGTAGAAAAAAACCCCCCATCAGATTGAAATGTTATAATGGAATAAGTAAATTCTACACACACACACAAATGTTGCAAAGAAACTGAAAAATATCAAGAGGAAAATTCTAAAACCTGCCAGGGAGAAATCAGAATGCTGATAAATACAGCAGTGTTTTCTTCAGACATAAAAGAAGATAGAAGACAATAGAGGAAAATATTTAAGGTCCTGAGGAATAATGTGAACTTAGAATGCTGCCTAGATGAGTGAATATTTAAGGGTGAAGGGAAAAAAGTGGATGGGTTTGTAAATGTTATTATTTAAAGACTCTTACGGCAAGATATATGAAATATACAAATAATGTACTTAAATAAGAATAATGTATTTATAAAGAAAGAGTGGGATGGAGAAAGTAACAGTAAGCAAAAATAAATGTGCAGAACATGGTGATGTATTTAACTACATATTCACTGAAGAGTAAAATAATTGTAGTGAGAAGAAGGGTGAACAAACCTGAGTATGTATGAATTTATAAGCCATATAGAAATAAAAATAGAATACTAATCATGTGAGTTGGGGATTAGGAATGTGGGAAATTTAGGGGGAAGTTAAATTATTGCCAAGCCTTCTGTGTTGTTTGAGAAAAATATAGAGATATTGATTTATTTAGACTTATTTGGAAAATATAATTTTAAGTATGTATGTGAAGCAAGAATAAATGCACAAATGATAAAAATATAATGCATAATCTCTAAACGAGTAGAGAGAAACAGGAAATATGTACAATTTGATCAACCTTATAGAAATAGAAAAGAAAAAAGATAAGTAAATAAAAATATATATTAAAAACCTACAAAATAAGATAACACAAATAAGTTCTAATATATAAAAATCATACAATGAATGGGCTAAACACAAATTAAATGACACACATTAAGAGATTGGATTAGGGCGCCTGGGTGGCTCAGTGGGTTAAAGCCTCTGCTTTCGGCTCAGGTCATGATCTCAGGGTCCTGGGATCGAGGCCCGCATCGGGCTCCCTGCTCGGCGGGGAGCCTGCTTCCTCCTCTCTCTCTGCCTGCCTCTCTGCCTACTTGTGATCTGATCTTTCTCTGTGTCAAATAAATAAATAAAATCTTTAAAAAAAAAAAAAGAGATTGGATTAATATTTAGCTATTTGATGTTTACAAGAAACACATTTACAATATAAAGACACAAAAATGTTGAAAAACAATGAACTATAAAATATATGCCAGCTAAATATTAAAATAAGATGATGTAGAAATATTAGTAACAACCAAGAGAGAATATAAGACAAAAATAGAAAAACAAAGAAAAGGAAACATTTCTTATGAAAGAGAAGCAGAAATACCCCAAGAATTCATAGCAATAAGAGTTGTATGCATATGAAAAATAACTGCCAAACATTTAAAGCAATAACTTACAGAAAAATAGAAGAAATTGGCAAAGCCAGAATGACAGTGGGAGGTTTAGCATATGCCTTCCAGAGAATGATGGCTCAGACTTAGAAAAAAAAATCATAGAAATTTGAAAAACACAATTGACAAACTTGATTTAATGATTTTATATAGAGTTTTGCTCTTGACAAAGAATATAACTTATTTCAAGCATATACAGAACTTAAAAAAAAATAAATTTTGGGCACCTGGGTGGCTCAGTGGGTTAAAGCCTCTGCCTTCAGCTCAGGTCATGATCTCAGGGTCCTGGAATTGAGGCCCGCATTGGGCTCTCTGCTCAGCAGGGAGCCTGCTTCCTTCTCTCTCTGTCTGCCTCTCTGCCTACTTGTGATCTCTCTCTCTGTGTCAAATAAATAAATAAAATCTTTAAAATACATATATATATATTTCATTGAAGAAAATTTCAACAAATTCCTAAGAATTTATATAATACAACCATCTTCTCTGACTACAATGCAATAAAATCAGAAAAATAAAGAATTAGCAAGAGCTCAAAAAAACCCTCAACTGTTGATGAAAATATTTAAATAGAACACATTTCAAAATAATCCATGAGTTATAAAAAAAAGTCATGATGGAAATTAAGAAAATGAGAAAAGCACCATGATTTTTAAAAACGTGGACCATAGTTAAAACAATTTGGAGAATGAGAGTTACAACTTTCAAAAACATATTAGAAAAATAAAAAACATTAAATACCAATTAGCTAAGCAACCAGTTCAAGAAGTGAGGGGAAAAACCCAACAAAGCAAACTGATTGATTGTTTTTCAATTCTGAAAACATTCAGGTATCAGTTTTTCAGTCTATCGCTCTCCCAACTGAGCTATTTTGGCTGCTCAGGTATCAGTTTTTTAAACATTGCCTATATTCTACTATCTCCTTTTTGGTTTTTTTGATGCAGACTTAAAAAGTATTTTCTGCCCTTTTCTGCTCTCTTGATTTTCCTATTTCTTTTGTCTTTGGTATTGCGTACTTGCTATTTTAATAACTTATTTACCAATTCATTAATTCTTTTTTCATCTGTATCTAATCTGCTGTCAGAGCCATACTTTGTGACCATATTTAGGGTTTTTGTATTTTTTAGTTACAGATACTTTGTTTTTTTCAGGATTCTTATATCATTTGTTATAGTTTTTTGTTCTCTGTAGATATTTTTTAGCTTGATGTTATTTTTCTTACCTAGTAATTGTAGTTTTCAAAAAAAGTTATAGCTAATAATTTCTTTTTTAAAAAAAATTTTAAATTTTATTATTATTTGCCCCGGGGTATAGGTCTGTGAATCATCAGGCTTACAACTTTCACAGCACTCACCACAGCACAAACCGTCCCCAATGTCCATAACCCACCCACCCTATCCCTACCCTCCTACCCCCCAGTCACCCTCAGTTTGTTTCATGAGATTAAGAGTCTCTTATTGTTTGTCTCCTTCCCGATCCCATCTTGTTTCATTTTTTTCCCTCCCTACCCACCACAAACCCCCAACCTGCCCCTCAAATTCCTCATATCAGAGAGATCATATAATTGTCTTTCTCTGATTGACTTATTTCGCTTAGCATAATACCCTCTAGTTCTATCCACGTCATTGCAAACGGCAAGATTTCGTTTCTTTTGATGGCTGCATACTATTCCATTGTGTGTGTGTGTGTGTGTGTGTGTGTGTGTGTGTGTGTGTGTGTGTGTGTATAAAACGTCTTCTTTATCCAATCATCTGTTGATGGATGTCTAGGTTCTTTCCATAGTTTGGCTATTGTGGACATTGCTGCTATAAACATTCGGGTGCATGTGCCCCTGAGGATCACTACCTTTGAATCTTTAGCATAAATACCCAGTAGTGTGATTGCTGGGTCATAGGGTAGCTCTATTTTCAACTTTTTGAGGAACCTCCATACTGTTTTCCAGAGTGGCTGCACCAGCTTGCATTCCCACCAACAGTGTAGGAGGGTTCCCCTTTCTCGGCAACCTCGCCAACATCTGTCATTTCCTGACTTGTTAATTTTAGCCATTTTGGCTGGTGTGAGGTGGTAGATCCCTGTGGTTTTGATTTGTATTTCCCTGATGCTGAGTGGTGTTGAGGCTTTTTTCATGTGTCTGTTGGCCATTTGGATGTCTTCTTTGGAGAAATGTCTGTTCATGTCTTCTGCCCATTTCTTAATTGGATAATTTATTCTTTGGGTGTTGAGTTTGATAAGTTCTTTATAGATTTTGGATACTAGCCCTTTATCTGATATGTCATTTGCAAATATCTTCTCCCATTCTGTTGGTTGTCTTTTGGTTTTGTGGGCTGTTTCCTTTGCTGTGCAAAAGCTTTTAATCTTAGTGAAGTCCCAATAGTTCCTTTTTTCCCTTGCTTCCCTTGCCTTTAGTGATGCTCCTAGGAAGAAGTTGCTGTGGCTGAGTCGAAGAGGTTGCTGCCTGTGTTCTCCTCAAGGATTTTGATGGATTCCTGTGTCACATTGAGGTCTTTCATCCATTTTGAGTCTATTTTTGTGTGTGGTGTAAGGAAATGATCCAGTTTCATTTTTCTGCATGTGGCTGTCCAGTTTTCCCAGCACCATTTGTTGAAGAGACTGTTTTTTCCACTGGACATTCTTTTCTGCTTTGTCGAAAAGATTAGTTGACCATAGAGTTGAGGGTCCATTTTTGGGTTCTCTATTCTGTTCCACTGGTCTATGTGTCTGTTTTTGTGCCAGTACCATACTGTCTTGATGATGAC
>LNAC01000310.1:148336-332170 GCA_002007465.1 Ailurus styani | reverse complement strand
TTTATATGACAGAGTGAGAGAGATCACAAGTAGGCAGAGAGGCAGCCAGAGGGAGAGGGGGAAGCAGACTCCCTGCTGAGCAGACAGCCCCATGCGGGGCTCGATCCCAGGACCCTGAGATCATGACGTGAGCTGAAGGCAGAGGCTTTAACCCACTGAGCCGCCCAGATGCCCCTAAATTGCTGGTATTTTGATGGGGATTGCATTACATATGTAGATTGCTCTAGGTAGCATAGACATTTTCACAATATTTGTTCTTTCAATCCATGAACATGGAATGTTTTTCCATTTCTTTGTGTCTTCCTCAACTTTTTTCATGCGTACTTTATAGTTTTCGGAGTACAGATTCTTTGCCTCTTTGGTTAGGTTTATTCCTAGGTATCTTATGGTTTTGGGTGCAATTGTAAATGGGATCGACTCCTTAATTTCTCTGTCTTCTGTTTTGTTGTTGGTATATAGAAATGCAACTGATTTCTGTGCATTGATTTTACATCCTGACACTTTTCTGAATTCCTGTATGAGTTCTAGGAGTTTTGGAGTGGAGTCCTTTGGGTTTTCCACATAAAATATCATATCATCTGCAAAGAGTGAGAGTTTGACTTCTTCTTTGCTGATTTGGATACCTTTTATTTCTTTTTGTTGTCTGATTGCTGCGGCTAGGACTTCTAGTACTATGTTGAATAGCAGTGGTGATAGTGGACAACCCTGCCGTGTTCCTGATCTTAGGGGAAAAACTTTCAGTTTTTCTCCATTGAGAATGATGGTCAGTGTGGGTTTTTCGTAGATGGCTTTGATGTCATTGAGGTATGTACCCTCCATGCCTACACTGTGAAGAGTTTTGATCAAGAATGGATGCTGTACTTTGTCAAATGATTTTTCAGCATCTATTGAGAGTATCATATAGTTCTTGTTCTTTCTTATTGTATCACATTGATTGATTTTCAGATGTTGAACCAGCCTTGCAGCCCAGGAATAAGTCCCACTTGGTGGTGGTGAATAATCCTTTTAATGTACTGTTGGATTCTATTGGCTAGTATTTTGGTGAGGATTTTTGTATCCGTGTTCATCAAAGATATTGGTCTGTAATTCTCCTTTATGATGGGGTCTTTGCCTGGTTTTGGGATCAATGTAATGCTGGCCTCATAAAGTGAGTTTGGAAGTTTCCTTCCATTTCTATTTTTTGGAACAGTTTCCATAGAATAGGTATTAATTCTTCTTTAAATGTTTGGTAGAATTCCCCTGGGAAGCCGTCTGGCCCTGGGCTCTTATTTGTTGGGAGATTTTTGATGACTTCCAGATTGTCAAATTTTCTGGTGTAGAGTTGCTCATAATATGTTCTTATAATTGTTTGTATTTCTTTGGTATTGGTTGTGATCTCTTCTCTTTCATTCATGATTTTATTAGTTTGAGTCCTTTATCTTTTTTTTTGGATAAGTCTGGCCAGGGGTTTATCAATCTTATTAATTCTTTCAAAGAATCAGATCCTAGTTTCATTGAATAATTTCAATATCTGGTTGATGTTGTTTATAGGCTTATTTTTTTCTCTGCTCTTTCTTCTTTATTGTGTTTTATTTGTGTGTATGTGTGTGTGTGTATACCAGGTTATCTTTGTGTGCTGGTTACTGTATTTTTTTTAAAGACTTACTTTTTTTTTGAGTTTTAGGTTGACAATAAAGTTCAGAGGAAAGTACAGAGATTTTTTCTATATATACCCTTACCCTATACATGCATAACATATCTTCTTCATTATCAATATTGCTCACCAAAATGGTTTAAACTTCCTCCACACCTTTTCATGGCCTGATTTTTTTTTTAAGCACTGAAAGATATTTCATATTCCATTTTCGGGATATATCAGTCTACCCATTCACCTACTGAAGGACATCTTGGTTGCTTCCAAGTTTTGGTAATTATGAATAAAGCTCCTATGAACATCTGTGCACAGATTTTTTTTGGGTGAACATGCATTTTTAACTCCTTTGGGTAAATACCAAGGATGGATAGTATGCTTACGAGTATATTTAGTTTTGTAAGAAACCGTCAAACTATCTTCCAATGTGGCTCTGCCATTTTGTATTCCCACCAGCAATTAATGAGAGTTTCTGTTGTTCTATATTCTTGTCAGCGTTTGGTGTTGTCAGTGTTCTGAACTCTAGCCATTTTAATAGGTGTGCAGTGGTTGATTATTGCATTTTAAATATTATTTTTAGGAATAACGTGAGGCCCATGATGAAAATACATTCTTCTAAGAAGGATTCATATTTTTCTCTGTCAGGCACTTGGGTATGTTATCAGTTTGTGGATGACCTTATTCCAAGTTTAAAGTTCAATGTTATCTGGATCACCCAGGTGGTAACAACTGTGATTTCAAGAGCTGCCTCATTTATTTTAATATTTTGAGAGTTAGCATTAGTTGTCCCTGGGTAATAGGTGGCTGACTGTTAATTCAAATCACCCCTGGGTATGTTTGTGCTTTGACTTCATTCCTATTGGCTCAGTCTTGTAGCTCTTTACTAGTCGAGCTGAAGGTTATTAAACACTCTTAGAGAAAAAAATGACTTTGAGAACTTTGAGAATGACTTTGATTTTATTTTTCTGGATTCTCACATTTTCAAGAAACCCATACCAGTGCTTTTCAGGAAACCCTATATTTCTTCTTACTCTATATCCCTAATTCTGCATTTGTTCATGTATTAGAGTTTCCTTGGATATTCCTGTCCCAAATTCCCCTACTCATTTATTTCCTCCCTAGATAGCAAGTGCCTATATGACATCTCTTGGATGTGTTGTCAATATTTCAAATCGAACATGTCCAGATCTAGGTCCTTTATTTACTATTCCCCTCACCTACTCACACAGACACACATACACACACACACACTCTCTACCCTCTGGCATGTTCTATTCTCCAACCCATTAACCTTCTAAATGTTCAATAGAAAAACAAGAGTCATCAGAAATCCTGTTTGCATCCCTGTGTCCCTCCCATCCATTCTTGGAAGGTACCCTCAGCATAAACTCAGAGGCCTCAAAATCCAGCCATTCTTCTCTACTCTCAAAATCCACTACTGATGCTTTAGTTCTGAGCTACCATCATTTCTTTTTGACTAAAGCAGACATGGACTAATTAGATAAAAACTTTGTTTCCTCTTCTTTTTTTTTTTTAAAAAGATTTTATTTATTTATTTGACACAGAGAGAGAGATCAGATCACAAGTAGGCAGAGAGGTGGGCAGAGAGAGAGGAGGAAACAGGCTCCCCGCTGAGCAGGGAGCCTGACACGGTCCTCGATCCCAGGACCCTGAGATCATGACCTGAGCTGAAGGCAGAGGCTTTAACCTACTGAGCCACCCAGGCGCCCTTTGTTTCCTCTTCTGATGAGCACTATACTTTCATCATTAAACTCCAGACAGAATAATTGTTTAAAATGAGAATGGCATCATGACCTACCCCTGTTTAGATGGCATTCCATAGCACTGGCAGTGGAGTCCATGGGTAGCAGGGCTCTTCTCTATGAGCCCACTGCATGCACTAGCATTTATTTCTGGTTACCCGATAGGTGGAACTTGTATATGTCTTGGGGACTTCTTACTCTGCCTGGGGATACGCACTTTTCTAGGCTTGCTTCTTATCAGCCAGCTGTCACCTCCAGCATCACATCCTCAGAGGCACCTTGACCTACTGAAATCGCCAGCCACTATAGTTCACCAGCCCTGCCCTTGTGTCTTGTATTGTTTCCTATTCCTCAGAGCACTTGTTCCTATCTGAAACACTCCTGCTTACTGCTTATTTTTTTGTTTATTGTCTGTCTTCTATACTGGAATGTGCCTCTCTTGTCAGGATCCTAGAACATGGTGTGATATAAAAAAAATGTCCAGTAGGTATTTTTTGGTGGTTTGAAAATGGGAGGATTTCCTATGTTTTCTCTGAGTTGCTTTATTTTCAGAAACACAGATTGCATTTTAATTTAGAAAGTCTGTTTTTTTTAAAAATTTTTTTAGTAGGGGGTAAAGGGGTCTGTGCTTGAGACATCCAGGAAAATCTTCCTTCTCTCTGCCAGAAGGTAGAAGGTGGATTACAGTGTCCTATCACCAGACTCTCCACACAACCCAACCATGTGAAGTGTGACTGACTGCATGATGTGAGCCTGGCCTGTCCCCTTCAGCAAGCACAAGCCCCCTTGGCATGGCTCCTCTCCCCTTGATGTGGCCATATCCCCATCTGGTCCTTCTCATGTGGCAGGCTGTTTCTTCCACCCCAATGCATTAACTCACTAACACACACCTCCTCCACAGCTGCCTCTGTAGATAGCTCCTTCTACTCCCTCAGTGGTTGTATGGCTTAAAATATATATTGTTTTGACTTTGTTAGGACTTGATTCTTTTAGATGGATTGCATGCTTTGTTTTTTCTTTTCAGTTTTGATGAGCTAAAGGATAAATGTAGTGAACAAACATTAAGCACTTGAATATGGTTATTACATGAATGACTGAATGACTAAATGAATAAATGAAGATATTTAAGTGTGTAGATTTTAGATCTTCAATTGGTGGTTGGTTAGTATTTACTTGATGATTACAACTTTCAGTGTTTCTCATTCATTTTATGCTAGTTTTTTTTTGTTTTCCCCCATACTCTCACCAGTACAAAACAAAACAAATAAAAATACTTCCTGGTTTTTGAGCTGGAATAAAGAAACTCTTAGGCTCTTTTATTGTAGAGGGTCTCAAAGCAAGTGTAGGGAGAAGAGAGAGGCAGAGACAAAGTGGAATTCCAACCTGCCTTCTCTCAGGCCAAATTCCTAATTATCCCTAGATCATAGACCTCAGATTTTGAGGGGAAGAGAGATGACACTGCAAGTGGAATTTAAAAGAAATATATGAGTTGGGTATTTCTCAGGCTGTTTTAGTGGACAGAAAGTGAACAGTGACCCTGGTTTGCGTATTGTTGCTGCTCTCCCTTTATGCATTCTGATAGGTTAATACTTGGTTTTATCCATGTCACTCTTCAAAGGAAATTGATATGCCTTATCACTGTCTAGTTCAGCTCTTAATCTAATGCTTTACCTTCATTCCTTGTATGGCTTATTGCTAATAGATTCTTATTGGCATTGTTAGTAATATATTATTAATAATTTATTATAATCAATAACTTATTATTAATAACAATAACTATAACTCTCTAGTATATAACTGTGTGCCTTTCTAACATATCCAGTTTTTTGAGTGCCTATTCTGAGATGGGAGGAATATATCTTTTTTTAAAAGATTTTATTTATTTATTTGACAGAGAGAGAGACCACAAGTAGGCAGAGAGGCAGGCAGAGAGAGAGGGAGATGCAGGCTCCCTGCTGAGCAGAGGGCCCAATGTGGGACTGGATCCCAGGACCCTGAGATCATGACCTGAGCTGAAGGCAGAGGCTTAACCCACTGAGTCACTCAGGTGCCCAGGAATATATCTTTATGGAGCAAAAAAGAATTTAGAACTATAGTAATATGAAAAATAATGAAATAAGCAGTCTCAGGTGTGTATACAAGTACAAGCTGGTACATTCCAAATATGGTTTGTAAGTCTCTTTTTCAGAAATCAGAATGTATTTTTCCATAACAACAGTGTTATAAAAGGGTGCTGGATTCCTGAGCTAGCCCAATGAAGCTAATTAAGTGGTTAAATTTGGGGGACAAAAGACTCATTACAGCACAGACCACAATGAACTGTAGGCTGAGAGTGCCAATGAATCTAATTGCCTTTCACAACAATATTTTAAATTCCGGGGCATACCAGAAATTTGTCTCTCTCACACATCTTCGCTCTTCTCATTTGTTTCCTGATGAAACTCGAGAAATCCTTTTGGTGGGGATTTTCTTGCTTTGAAGGGAAGTAATAGGACATTTTCAGTGTGGGAGGGGGCCAAAAGCCTGGTCCATGGACTGAGAAAGAAGCCCATCTTTAGGTCAATGTGGTCATTTCTTGTTGGCTGAGTGACCATGTGGAAGAAAGCTATTTTGAGAATTGTGAAATAAGAAGCACCGAAAGAACTGAAAAACCACGAAGTGGCTTGAAAAATGAAATATGAAGAGTATAAGAGATTGAGGAGATTTCTGGAAGCAATGTTCATTTACTTATGAGGTAGTAGAAATTGCCAGAAGCAAGCCTGCAGTAACTTCTACAGAATAAAGTATTTGAACCCAGAGACAACTAGTCTATTCAGTAGACCATGGGAGCCACATTACCATTTCTATTTTGGGATGCATGAATTGTGGAGTCATTAAATCTTATTAAATCAGTCTAAGACCATTGGGACTTGTAATTGTCATTTTTTATGTGCTGTGTAAAGTCTTATGAAACCATAGGCTTTTAAAATTGTATTTGAGACCCTTCCTTCTAGAGCCCACACAAATAATTACCAATACCAAGGTGCTTGGAGATTCCACTTCTTTTATGTCTGGTCTTATAGGGCCAAACATATGGTTGATTTGACCCTCCAGCAAAGTAGTGAAATGAATTAATTTCTGGATGATTAGCAACCTTTGATGGTGACTATATTGGCTTAATAATGAAGACAAGCCATATGTATATGTGATTCTTCATGGAAATGGATTTAAAAGATGGGAGAAAGCAAATGCTTTGCGATGAGACTAGAATGTTGAATTTATATTATCTTCATTCTACTTATATAAGAGACTGTGTTTTGAATAAGTCTGCTAATCAGCTTAGGTAATAAGTGTTGGGACTACTTATCTTACATCTCATTCTTCCAAAACAGAAATAAACAGCAAGTCTGCACAGTATTGTAATTATCCGCAAGAGCCCAAGGATTTGATAAAAGTGAAAATAAACAACTGAATCAAATAACATAATTTTCTCTTTTTAGCTGACATTTGGGGAAGACTGTGAAGTAAATTTCCTCTCAACTTTGCTAGAATTGTAAACAATTTATTGATGTTTGACAAGCCCTACTGTTATATGTCTTCCATCCTTCTGATGTGTTAACTATGTGATTATTCATTGCCATGTTATGCTGTGTATATGTATTTTTTTAATCTCTTGGGTGAATGAAGAGTTAGGTAGAATTTACTAGCTTTCAAGATTTTGAAATAAAATGGAGTCCCTTGTGTTATAGCTTATACCTTTTCAATTTAACTTTTATTTTTTAATAGAGATATAATTTTGACATATAACTTACGTAGGCTTAAGTTGTACAATGTGTTTATTTGATGCCTTTATATATTGCAATGTGATTAGCATTGTAGCATTAGCTAACACCTTTACCACCTCACATAATTATTATTACTTCGTTGTGGTGAGAACAGTTAAGATCCAGTCTCTTAGGAACTTTGAAGTCCACATTAAAGTTTATTTTCCTATAATTACTATGCTGTGCATTAGATCTCCAAGACTTATTTATCTACTAGTTGAAAGTTTATTTAAGGGCCAAACTAGTGCCTTTGTGGATAGTCGATAAGGAAATTCTATTACATCTTGTTCTTAAAAAGGTTTTATTTATCAAATACTACTGCCAGCTTCTTTTTACATTCCTTTCCCTAAGCATTCTTATTTTGACATTTGTGAGACACTTGAAAGAAAATGATAATTTAGTTGGCTCTAAACAGAATCTTCTTTCAGTTAACATAGGAATTCTCCTAATTTCTTCTGTATTTGATTTACCTTCTTGTTTAAAGTGGCTCTAATTGTGCTAAAGCATTCATGGAAGAACATTCTTCCAATACAAGATGAATGACCAGTGGTTTGTTTGTGTTGGGGTTGTCTGTGTGTCTGGGGAGAGGGTGAACAGCTGTTGAATTATACCCATCAAGATATGTCAATGGTGAAAGATTTATTTTTTATCTCTTAAATTGTCACCACATTTCTTTACAACATATTAAATGTTTAATACATTTTTTGGTTTAAAACTGTGAAAATGTGGTGTGAGTTAGAAGCCTAGAGGTTTATTGTCTCTTTTGTGTGTGGGGATGGAAGAAAAGTGCCTGCATTCAGATCATGAAATAGAATATCTTCTGTCTCACCCCCAAAATCTACCCATCCTCCGCCATGTTGTTTTTTGGAGTCAACACACCCACCTGCTCTTAGAGAGACCAGTATCTTGAATTTTGTGGCAATTTTCCCTTGCTTTTCTTTATAACTGGATCAGCTACATTTAAATCTTAGTGAAGTAATTTATTTCACCTTTTTAGGGAACTTCATATAAGCAGATTCATGATTGTATCTTTTGTATCTTGTTCCTTTTAAACAGTTTTATATGCAAGGTTTATCCATGTATTGCATGCTCACTAAATTTTATTGCTATATAGTGTTCCATTGTATGCCTTTACTGCAACTTACTAGTTCTTTTGTGGATAGACACTGGGTTTATTTCCAGCCTTGGTCATTATTGAGTCCTACTATTCTGAATATTCTTGTACATATCTTCAAGCAATATTACAAAAATTTCACAGTCCAGGAGTGAGACTGATGGATCATGAGGCATTTGTATCCAAAGCTGACATTTGGGAAAGGTTGTAGGGTAAATTTTCTTTCTACTTGTCTAGAATTGTACAAGTTTTATTGATGCTAATCTCGCCAAGGCTTGTTTGTGTGACTACAGGTCAGCTGGTGACTGTGCTCTGAGGTGGGCTTGGCTGTGATAGTGTAATCCAACTCTATGTGTCTCTTTTCCTTTTCTTGGGCTTAGTGGGCTAGCCAAGCCATGTGCTTTTCATGGCAATGGCTCCAGGCCCCAAAGGCAAGTGGAAATTGAAAAATGCCTTTATAACCCTCTGCTTGTATTGTATCTGTCAGCACCTTATTGGCCAAAGAAAACCCACGGCCACATAATTCACTTCCTGCCTATGGCTAAAAACCTGATAAATATTAGTTGTTGTTATTATTGTTATTAATATAATTACCATACATGTAATGGGGGTGGTAACAAACTTTTCCTATTGGCTCAGTTGGGATCAAGGCCCCAGAGGCTGAGATCAAAGGGTGTTAACTGCTTACACATTCTAAAGAGAGATACCAGATCATGTAAATAGATGTATATAGATAGAGATGATGCTAAGGAATAACCTCAACATACTCCAAGTGTTCCTCCCCTGTGGGGTACATAGGGGGAACTCATAAACTTTGATTATAGAGGGATGATTTCTGTGGGAAAATATCAATATGCCATGAGGTGCTTTCCTCTGCACTTAAATGAAGGCTCCTTTAAAAAAATCATTAAGAGGGTTTAATATATGTCTGTTAGAAGTGGGGGATGTTGTGACTCATTCTTGACTCACATCCCCCATCTCCCAAAACGTAGAAGCCTACTGAGGCAAAGGCTCTGCAGAGCAGCTGCCATGGCAGAAAGGCAAGCGCCAAGGGAGGAAGCTTCTCTGTGATTGCAGGGCATAAGGGCATGATTCTGTGGGCTAGGTGAGACCCCAGGGAGGGTGTCAGGCTTGGGTTGTCTAAATGGACCACACAGTCCAGGTGGTGTGTGGGCTGGTGGACCAACAGATGAGGAATGAACCAGAGAGATATTGCCTCCAAAGAGGGAAAACAGGAATGATTCCTAGGAATGACGCCAGGAAGTGGGGGTGGGGGTCTCTGAAGAACCCACCAAAGTAACCCACAAAAGAAAAAAAAATCAGTGTTTAGCCATCAGTCATAGCCACAAGACACCAAAGCCATGTGACAACTCTTCACTCCATTGGGACCATTCCTCTCCCTCCTTTCCAATTCCTCAAACATGCAAGAGCCGGAGAGGCAGCCCGGTGGGAGGAGCGTGACAGGATAGTGACAAAATCTCCCACCTCACTGAAAGCTTCCCTGCCTGAAGCAGGACTGTGCTCGGCGGGGGGTAAGCTTTGAACTGGACAAGAGATAAAGTTTTAATATTGAATTCGTTTGGATTTTTTAACACCTGAGAAACCAAACTATTTGTAGTAATTGGGAATGACCGGAAAAGCTATGGAATCTACTAAGATAACATCATATCCAGGGATGTAAGATTTGACATAGGACCAAAGAAACACAGTGTGGCTGAAAAAAGAAATTTACTTCCTGCCTGCCCTTTCCAAAGTTCAATTCATTTGATAAATCAGTTACAGATACAATTATAAGTATTCAGAAAGAGTATCTGGTTATTTCCTTGCTCACGTAAAGCAACCAATACTCTAGGGGTGCCTGGGTGGCTCCATTGGTTAAGCATCTGATTCTTGATTTCAGCTCAGGTTGTGATCTTAGGGTGATGAGATCCAGCCCCACATCAGGCTCTGCACGCAGTATGGAGTCTGCTTGTTCCTCTCCTCTGCTCCTCCTCCTCCTGCTCACACACTCTCTTGCTCTCTCTCAAAATAAATTAAATAAATAAATAAACAAGCAAGCAAACAAACAAATAAATAATAAATAAATAAATAAAATCTTAAAAAAAGTGGCACAACCAATATTATAAAGATTCCGTATATGTCACCTTTGCTTCCGAAGTCTGCACCTGACAAAGTATAGCACTTTCTGCCTACTTCCCGTCTGTGGGCAGTGCTCTGTCTACTGTTTCCACATCCATAATATCACACCCAAACCTACCAAACCTGTGTCCAAGAGACATGTAGTTCATTTTGAAATTGAAAAGGGTAAGAATGCTGCCCAGAGTGTGGGTCACTAAACCACCATTCCCCTAGAAAATCCAATAATGATAAGAAATGTGAGAATATCCCTGACCCACGTAAAACAAGGTTTTTGGTGTGTCAGTCTGTCAGTGACTGTCATGACTGAAAGATTTGTTTTTAAGGAAACCCCATGTTGTTTACCACCGACGCAGCCTGAGGATTTAGTGGTCAATGGCAACATCATCTAGTCCCTCAGGACAAAAACCTAGGAGTCTTTTATTTTTAATTTTGTTTTTGCGATGAAATATTTCTTGCATATCCAAATGTAATTATGTAAAGTTTAAAAACTGAAAACTTACACCCGTATACTTGCCCACTCCCCAGTGTGAGAAATAGATTGTGTTTCTAAAGCTCGGATGCCCCTCAGATGCCCCCCTTCAACCGCAACACTCCTCCACAATGGCAACCACAATTTTGAATGTTGTGTTTATCATATCTTTGATTTTCCTTAGTTTTACCTGAGACATATGCATTGCTAACCAATATGTCATTAAATATGGAGTGGACTTCCACTCTATATAGTGATGTATTTACCTTTCTAAATACTGTGTATTTGCCTTTGTATCTTGCATTTTGTACTCAAACTTTATGTTTGGAAGTTCCTCTAACAATGTGTATGGCTGCACTTGATTTATTGCTGCTGAAATAAATTCTTCTGAACAGAATTCCATTTTAGGACTATACCACAATTTTATTCTCCTGCCAGGGACATTTATTTGCATTTTTTTGCTATTACAATTAATTTCGCTATGAGCATTCCTGTATGTGAAACCTTTGGCAGCCATGCAGGGGTCCCTCGGGATAGAACTAGGCGAAAAACAGCCTTACAGTAAAATGCTTTACATCTGGCATCAGCACAGTATGAGAGTTTCAATGCTCGATGTCCTTGCCTATCCCACCAGGAGTAAAATTACATATCATTTGGCTTTAATTTCTATTTCTGGACTATTAGTAAGGTTAAGCATCTTTTCATGTTTTTCCCCACTGATGGATCCTTTTTGGTGAAGTGCCTGCTGATATACTTTGTCCATTTTTCTATAGGATTTCTTCTTCTTCCCTTATTGATTTTTAGGAGTTCTTTATAACTGTGGGATACTAATCATTCTCCAGTTATGTGTGTCAGAAAGAGCTTACTTTTCACGTTTTTATAATGTCCTCTCAACAAGAGCAGTTCTTAATTTGAAAAGATATTTATCAATCCTTTTGAGCTCTGTTTCAGTAGTTCTTACATTATTCTAGAAGCATTATGCTATCTCCTGTTCTAGAAGTTTCTTTCACACTTCTGCTTTGTGCATTTAATCCTTGATCCCCATGGAACTGGGTCTTGTAATTGCTGAGAGATTTGGATCCGACTGCCTTCTTTGCCCACATCTCCTACCAGTTACACCGGCACCCTTTATTGAAGTGTGCTTTCTTTCACCAGTGATCTACAATGCCACCTGTGGTCTATCACACATCTAGATGTGGTGAGCTCATTTCTGGTGCCTGTTGTGTGCTGTTGATCTAGTTTTCTGCCTCTGAGCTGACACCACACCATTTTAATCATCACCTTAATAAATCTGGATACTTGGCCAGTTCTCTCACCTTGCTCTTCAGAGTTCCCTGGTTTGAGGGAGGATACTGCATCTTTTGCTGCTTGACAGTAACTGCTCTAATTAACTTGGCAACTTCTGTGCATGTCATATATTTTGACACTGATGTGCCTGACCAAACTGCTCTAATTCGGAGTGACCCATGTTGGCAATGAGAGCACCAAGTCCTATTGACACCCCGGCCTCCTGATAGGATGCACTCTCTGACCTGTTAACTTCTAGGATTACCCCATTCTAAACTGATCTCTACCTGCAGGCTGAATGTCGTCTCAAACATGACAATACAACTGTGCCTTCTATTTAAACTTACAGTGGCATCCTGTGGCCTTTAGAAACAAGCCTACAATCCTCAGTATGTCCCTCCAGATCCCCTGTGATCTGACCTTTGCTTTTATTCCCAGTCCTTATCTCTTTCACCCTCTTTCTGCTGGTTCTGCTTTGAGATCCTCATTGGCATCCCACTCTCCCACCCCAGCATAGAGCAGTGCCAGGGCCCATCCCAAAGCTCCCCTCTGGAATAGTCGGAAGGCTCGTGATCTTTCTTTCAAGCATCTCCCATATTACCTCTGTCCTCCTCTGAATCTCTCTGTTCCCATACTTACCTATTTTCTCGCAGCACGATGAAATTGTACAACTTTGCCTACCATCAGGAGTTTTAGGGATCTCCCTCAGTTTGGAAACTGAGGATTGCAAGCAATGGAATATGGATGAAACAGAGTAAACAATGGAAATTTGTTTTTCTCACAAAGTTAGGAATCCATAGGTTGGTGGACTCAAGGTTGAATTCAATTGCTCAGTGTTGCCAGGGTAAGCTTCTCTCTTTTCACTATTAGCTCACAGGAGAGCTACGAGCAACATAATGGCTACATGGCTCCCAACATCGAAGAGAGGAAAAACATTTTCTTGCTATTGGTTTGGTTTTCTTTCTTCCTCCCTCTCTCCCTCCCTCCCTCCCTCCCTTTCTTTCCTCCCTCCCTCCCGTCCTCCCTCTTCCTTCCTTCCTTCCTTCCATCAAGGAGGAAGATCATTTCTCAGAAATCAACTGTGAGACTCTCTTTCATGTGCCATTGACCAGAACTGTCCCCACTGCAAGGGAGGTTGGGCCAGTTTGGATTTGACGTGTCCAACCACTGCTGAAGAGGGCTTCCTCTGCCAACAGGGAGGGAGGTCAGGGGCATGGCAGCTGGAAGGTGTCTGACTTAGATTCTTTCTCTTCATACTTATGAACAATAATGGTTCTGTCAATTTCTTCTATATGGACTTGTGGAGGAAAGATAGCCCAAAATTCATGAATGATGATCCTAATGATGACAGTATCTTGATCTACACTGTCCAGTATGGTAGCCATTAGCCACAAATAACTTTAAATTTTAAATTTAGATTATTAAAATTAAATAAAATTTAAAATCCAGTATCTTTGCCAAAGTAGTCACGTTTCAAGTATACACTAGCCACAGTAGCTACTGTATTGGATAATATGGATTAAAAAACATTTCTATCATCACAGAAAGTTCTATTAATTAACACTGGTTTAAATCCAACTTAGAAAAGCTTTTTTCTTTTCTCTTTTCTTTCCTTCTTGGAAAAGCTTTCTGAGAATTAATCCAGAAAGGACCTATGATAGTGTTTTATATATTGGTAATCCTCAACAACTATTTACTACATTGAAAGAAATTTTAAAAATTGCATAAAATAGATTTAACACATTGAAGTCCACCACTCTTTGCTCTACTTGGTTAGCGAGAACTTTGTTCTAGTAAATTCCCTTTAATAAATAATCATAAAACCAATTATATGACACATTTTAGATCTGTTTTTCTACTTTGTAATTTACTAAACAAAATTTCTAAGTGGCCATGCTCTTGAAAGGTTGAAGTACAAAATTAAAATTCAATTGTCAGACAAATAGTGGTGACTTGCATTGCAAACAAAATTATTGTGTGTGCGTGTGTGTGTGCATGTGTATTTGACAGCTGATTACTGAGAGCATTTAATGGGTTCTATTAATGTGAGTAAATTCAACCTATTAATTATTTTGCCAGTGGTTATTTTTATTAATGTATAAGTATGAAAAAAAAAGAAAGTAAAACTCAATTATTGTGCAATAATAAACTCAGCAGTTCCACACATGTTTTTAGACTCCAGCGAAGCTGACATGCAGGCAAGTCAGTGCCTGAAGGCACCATGCTATTCTTCCCCATACTCCATATCAGAGAGTATTTAATATGCATACTTTGCATTCTCATTATTTATTGAATGTTTTACTTTTCAAAAACTTTAGTTTCAAATAACCGTAGATTCACAGGAAGTTTCAGATAGTACAGAGATGTCTGATGTGCCCTTCACCCAAATTCCCCAGTGGTAACATACAATAAAATATCAAATACTGATAGTATGTACTAAAAGCCAAAAACTGACATTGGTACAATGTGTACAGACACCTAAATTGGTACATTTAGTTCTACCTCATTTTGTGGCATATATAGTTTCATGTAATTACCATAATTAAGACACAGAACTATTCCATCACCACAAGACTCTATTGTGTTACCCATTTGTGGTCCCTACATGGCCCCCAGCCTCATCATTTCCAACCCTGTCAACCACTAGTCTATTCTCCATATCTATAATTTGCTTTCAAGAATGTAATGAAAATGGAGCCAGAGTATGCAACCCTTGGTACTGGCTTTTTCACTCAGCATATTATCCTTGAGGTCCCCTTGTTGTATGTATCAAAAATTTCTTTTTATTGTTGAGGTGCATGATATGAATGTACTATAGTGCTTAAACATTCACTTACCACAGGATATTCTAGTTGTTTCCAGTTTTTGACTACTAACAACAAAGCTGCTGTGAATATTCTTACAGGGTTTTGTGGGGGGCATATGTTTTCAGTGCTCTAGTATGAGTGTCAAGGACTGTGATTGCTGAGTCGTATGGTAAATGTATGTTTTGTTTTTAAAGAAGCTGTCAAACTATTTCCCACTGTCACTGAACCACTTCACATTCTAACCAGCAAGGTATGAGACACCCAGTTTTTCCACATCATTGCCAACATTTGGTATTTTCACTATTTCTAATTTTAGCATTCCTACTGGATGTTTAGGATATTTCATCATGGTCTTCACTTGTCCAGTGTAGAACTTGGTACATGGCAGAATTTCTACAAATTGTATAAGCCCTTCCCTTTGAATGCTGGCACACTGTCCTCAGTTGGTATAGCAAGAAAATAGCTGGAGAACATGGAGTTGTGATGACGAAGGATTGGGGACAGAGATGCAGAAGCTGAAGTGTCTCATAAACCTGAGAGGGGTGGGTGGGCAGACCTAAGGAGGTGATACTTCAGGAAAGCTGAGAGGAGGCCAGGTGGCCAGCCATGCGGACAGTTGGGAGAAGGGACTACAATTAGAAAAGAAGCTGTGAGGGTCCTGAGGCAGGAGAGCACTGTGCATGTGCTAAGGGAGAGGAGGAGGTCCTGGGACTGGCTTAGCATGGGCAGGGGGAGGGGACTGGGAGATGAGATCAGAGAGGGCAGGCTGGGGTGGGAGGGGCTGCTTCATAGGTCACAGTTTTTACATGGAATGTGATGAATGTCAAGAACTTTGTGGGTCTGGAACATTGTAAGCTTTTTGTAAGCTAGCAAGTATTCCTGTTGTTTCATGGTTGAAGGCAGAAGACATGAGACACTTGGGCCAGAGGCAAACATGGCCGAGCAATAGCCAGGGCTTCATATTGGTTTGTGTCTTGGTCTCTGTACCCCCTGAATCTTATAGAGGAGGAGACACAAGGGTCTATCATGGGTATCTGTACCTGCAGTGGGATGTGTTATAGAAGAACCAGAGTCAAGAGTCCAGCACTTTCTGAACAAGCAGTAAACATTATAGGGAACAGTAGATATGTCAGTCTCTCTCCTTAGGGGAAGGAGGCCTTTCTCAATTGTCATACATGATCTCCTTGACCTATGTAGTGGTCTGTGTGGCTGGCTAAAGTCACTGTTATCTGTCAGATGAGGGAGAAGATCTGTAGTTTGCACAGCAAGTGACGACAGGCAGGGTACTCAGGGCCCTCGGCAGGTAACTTCTCCCAAAGTTGGATGTCTTTCGGGGTTCTGAGCAGAAGGGTGTTATGATCAGAGCAGCTCTGACTCCTCTATTGAGAATAAAATGAAGAGGCCCAAGGGTAGAAGCAGGAGGGAAAGTTAGGAGGCCACGACAGTGATCCAGGCAAGCAATGATGTTGGCCTGGATCAGACGGTGGTGGCGGCCATGGAGAGAGTTACACTGTCCACTGAGTGGATAGTCCACTGAGGAGGAGCTGGCAGGATTTGTTAATGGTTGAATGTGATGTGTGAGAGGAGGTGGGAATCAAAGACTATTCCAAGGCTTTTTGACCAAGCAAATGGCACAATGGGCTCCCATGCAGGGAGATGGGGGAAAACCCCAGGAGGAAAAATTTTGGTAAAGCAAGAGCAACCAGGAGCTGCCATAGACACTCAGAGTGAGATTCTTCCAACTGGACACATTGATAAGGATGCCAGGAAGAGGTCCAGGCAGGAGGTATAAATTTGAGGTCTGAGTGTAGAGGTGGTGGTGTCTTAAGTCCGGTTCCTTAGAAGCAGACCCTAAAGAGGAGAGTCTGGCATCAGTGATTTATTCAAGGAGAGCTCTCAGGGGAGATCTTTGAGAAAGTGAGAGAAGTGAGACAGGACAAGGGAAGAAGCCAGGTAAAGATGTGGGTTTAGCTGATATCTAGCCTCAGCCTGATCCCATGAGTGTCTCTGGAGAGGGGATGATGCTGTAGTGCCTCACCTCCTGGCACAGGAGCTGGCTGGCCCTCTGTAGCCCCTTGCCCCCATAAGTCAGGAAGTGACCTGGGTATGGAGACAATAGCACTTAGGAGTGATCATGTTAAAAGCAATGATTCTGGGTGAGATCCCTTAGGGCATAGGGTAAATGGCAAAAGAGAAGCATCCAAGGGTAGAACTTGAGCACTTTACCTATTATATTTCGTGTAGATGGAGGGAAACCAGAAAAGGAAACAACATTTTTATTTTATTTTTTCTTTCTGTTTTTAATTTACATTCAATAAGCCAATATATAATATACCATCAGTTTCAGATATAGAGTTTAATAATTCATCAATTGTGTATAACACCCAGTGCTCATCACATCATGTGTCCTCCTTAATGTCCATCACCCAGTTACCCCATCTCCCACCCACCTCCCCTCCAGCAACCCTCAGTTTGATTCCTGTATTTCAGAGTCTCTCATGGTTTGTCTCCCTTTCTGATTTCTTTCCATTCAGTTTTCTGGCTCTTCCCCCATTATCCTCTGCATTGAGGAAACAATATTTTAAAGTAAGTATCATAATATCATAAACAGAATATCATGCTGCCTACAAAGTCCTAACTCAATAATTAACAGTAGTCTTGTCTAGTCCATTTGTCTTCAATCTGCTTTTTTTCCCTTTGAAATCTCTTTTGTCCACGTTGAGGGATTTCATCATTTCTTGTACCTTCAGGTGCTTTGTTGAATGTGTTCTTTGCAATCCTCATGCATGTGTCACAACTACAAAGTGTAGCCCACCTTCATCAGTTTGGAAATTATTCTCCCACAAGGCCCCTAAAGCATTTGGAACTTGCTTTCCAAACTAACTGGAAATGTACACACTTCTTTAGGGTGGATATTTGCATTACTAATATTAAATGTACATCCTGCTATGTTGTCATGCCATACTGCGTACCAAGAATATTTTTATTTAAAACCAAATCATAATGTAAACCTTTTGAAGATACTTGAAAATGATTAAAGCTGGTATGTGTAGTAGCAACATGCATGTACTTCCTAACCATGCCACAACATGAACAAGGGGGAAACCAACAACCTTGCATTTGGCCAGAGAAGCCCACCCTACTGCAGGCAGATGGAAGGCTGAACCTGAAACAAAGAGATTAATGGGAGGTGTCTAATAGAGAATGTCTCCCAACCTGAGTCCCTAAACCACCACTTTAGGCTATAGGTCTAACAGTTAGGCATCTATCGTCCCAGCAAAGCAAGGAAAAAATGAAAGAGTCAGATGATCTTTTTTTCTAGAAAAAAATTAGACTCATTCTTGGGGGAAAACTAGGGCAGCTTCTCGGCAGACTGACATTATAAAGTAGGACATTAAAAATTTTGCACCTGGGAGCTTGTGGTCTTACCCTAGTGCTTGGTCATCTGAGCAAAGCCTGCTGGTCAGTAACTTTGCTAATCCCCAGGTCCTCCCACGAAGCCTTCCCATTGCATAATCTTCAGACATCCATGGGTCACCAGACATATGCAGCGGATCTGTAAAATGAGAGAGAAGCAAACTGAAAGAAAAAAGCAGAGAACCAATAAGACTTTAAGGAAATTATTAGTAAGTGAGGAAAATTCCGAAAGACATTACATCCATTCTATAAGAACTGGATGCTAAAGAAGGAATGAACAGAAAAGAGCTTCTGAAACTTAAAAATATGATGGTCCTAACAACCAAACTTAGAAGAAGCTTGGAAGGTAAATTTAGAGAAGTCTCCCAGTTCAAAAGACAATGAGGTACAAAATTTGAGAAGACAGATAAGAGATAAAGGATCATTACTAAAGATCAAGCATCCTATGAGATGTTCTAGAACAGAACAGCAAAAAGAAAGGAAACATTATTTCCAAAAACTTAATACAAACATTTTTATATAGTCAAAAGTAGCCCTACTACTCAAATCATAAGAACCTACCATATGTCAAATAGAATGAAAAAACCCTAGGCTTAGATGCATCAGTGATGAATTTCAGACTATTAGGATAAAGGCTTTTTGCAGAAAAGAAAGTCACTCAAGAATCATTTTGGCATGAGGTGCCATGTCAGGACCTCAGATGCTAAAAAACAAAAGAGAAGAAGAAGGCACTTCCTTTTCATTTATTTCAAGATTTTGCTATTGTTCATTGTTTTCTCTGAAGAGGGAAGATGAGTGTATATTCATATCTGAGATCTGTTTTGCTTTTAATAAGGAAATGTGTAAGAATTGAATAAGAACAGGAGAATTGTAGACATTCCCATCAGAAATAAGCTTCTTCATTGAGTCAACAGTCTGTTTTTTTTTAAAGAATATTATTTATTTTATAGAGAGCACAAGCAGGGGGAAAGGCAGGCAGAGGGAGAGGGAGAAGCAGTCTCCTTTCGGAGAAGGGAGCCCAGTGCTGGAGGGGGGCTCAATCCCAGGACCCCAGGATCATAACCTGAGCTGAAGGCAGTCGCCTAACCGACTAAGCCACCCAGGGACCGCTTGAGTCAGCATTCTTAAAAACATCCTATTTCCATGGTTCCCCCTAGTATGAAAGAGTGTTGTCCCGGCTAGAGTCAGGTTGCTGGGAGGCTGGACAGGACACTGGTGCAAAGCCTCTCCCTTGCTCTGAGACACGGCACCAAGGGATCTGGTGCGAGGAGAGCAAAGGTGAGAGCCTCCCAGTGGGTAAAGGTGAGAACTGATCCAGCCAAGATGGAACTCGACAGAGAGGCAAAATGTGCCCCAAGTGAAGCTCATACCACAGAGCTTAGCAAGCAGGTGAGCTGGTTCTAGAAGACAAATAGAAAGGAGAACTGAGGAGCTTCTTCAAGGTACCATGGGAGATGTTGACAGTTGGGTTTCTTTTTATATGGCCTCACATGTTCAGAGGAGATTGGAAGGTTATTTGGAGAGTGTCACACTTGTTTTATATATCCACCCATAACATAAGTGGAAATGCTTTATGAAAACAGCAGAGGCAATTAGTTGAGGCTGCTGAAGAGTAAAACCCAAAAGTAGAGTGCATATAATATGACTCATTTTATTCAACAAATATAAATGATAGACAGTGACACTCTGATGACAATTTCTAAGTCATAGTAAAGACCCAGTGAAACCTCTAGCAGATAGTAGTGCCTGCGTCATTTTAAGAAGTAACTAAGAAAATCTACCTGTGTCTCATACAGTTAGGCATTGACATAGCTCCCACGATTGTTTCTAATTTTTTTTCTGCTGAATTAACAATTTCTGAGGACTGTGAAACTACTGATCGATGATGTAAAATATTTTACAGCCCCAAAGGAAAATTATTGATTTAAGGAATATTGGGGGGGGGGAAACTGGCTCGAATTAAAGCAGTGTGTCACTTTTGGGGTTAGTGTACCTCATGTGTCTCCTGCATCAAAACCACTGAGGAAATTGGAAGACCTCCATGCTTATCCAGTTTTGGTTCTTGGGTTGTTAGAGTTTGAGTAAAATGGATGCCATTCAAAAGTCTTTTATAATGAAATATTGTACTGAATTATTCCCAACATACCCAAAGGGATTTCTGGTCAATTCAGGCTAACTGGAAAAGCTAAGAAAAAAATTAAAAATTCTCTGCGGTTTCTCCAGACATATGAGTTCAAAATTGCTCAGTAGAGTGACCTGACAGTCGTGATGCCCAAGATGAAAGTACTTGAATAAAAGATGAACATTTATACTCATTCCAACTTTCTTTCCCAGATATCAAAGCAAATTAGGGACACTTAGGGAATAATTTCACGGGATGGGGACTGAAAACTGAGTTCTGACTACTGAAAACATCAAGAAACTGCCTTTAAAAAATACATTTGCAAATGCAGAGTAATTTTCATCTGTTTGGAGTTAATCATGTCTATTTGTGCCTTAATTCACAGTGTTTCAACCTGAGCCTCAAAAATTATCTGTGTGACCTTAGGCAAAACATTTGGGGCAATGGTGAGAATTTTAAAAACTTTTGTTTTGGACTTTTCAACTCTACATACAAAAGTACCTCAGCTTCCTGACCCTGACAATTAACAATGATTGTTTAATGTCATCATATATTCCATCTGTTTTCACATTTTCCTAATTAAATATTTAAATTTTGTTTAAATTAAGATCCAAGTAAGGTCCGCATATTGAATGCTTGAGTCCTTTTTATTCTTCCGTACATTAATTTTTCTGTTGAAGACACTGGATGGTTTGTAGGGTTTCCCACAGTGTGTATTTTGTTTACCTCAGCCCCATGCAATTTTAAATTTCCTATAGCTCTCATAAATTGGCAAATATATCTAGGGGTTTGATTAGATTCATGCTTGCTTTTATTTTGTTTTGTTTTGTTTTTTGACTGGACCACGTCATAGTGGTTGGTGTCTTTCCATCAGGAGGCATATTTGGTGATGTTTAACTGCCACTGATAATCTTTGCTTAGATTTATTTATTTGTTAGTATCGAAAAATGTGATGTTCTAATTCTATCATCCTCTATTTGTTTAAAGCTGGGATAATTTAAGAAACTTTCCCTTCTTAGCTGTTGTGTTATTCTGATGTATAGATTTTGTAGGAAAGGCCTGATAATTTTTGACTCTCTCTTCCTCCTCTTAAAAAAACCAGTTTTAAAATAATCAGTTGGTTCTTAAACATATATTTGAGGTTAACTGATGAGTTAAAGTTTTTCCCTTTTTATAAGTATTATAAACTAGATTTAATTGTATTTAATGTCTTTCAATCCACTGCAATTATCTGTGTCGATGTTCAAATTATTCCATTTTTGGCCAGTGGAAACCTATTAAAGTTGATTCCTGAGTCTTTTTGACAACACCCTAGCAGCCTTGACAGCTTCCTTGCCTTCTGGTGTGACCAGATGTTTCAGATTTATCTTGTCCATTGGAATCAGCCATTTCTTAAAGAGCCCTACTTTCTTTAGTGAGAAATGTTACTTGCAGGCTGCAAATGGAGATGCCATGCTACCAGGTTGGTCTTTGTCTCCAGACCTTTTCAGTGCAGAGAACGAGGAAATACTATATGCTTTTTTTTTTGAAAGATTTATTTATTTATTTGAGGAAGAGAGCTAGAAAGAGAGGAAAGGGAGAGGGGCAGAGGGGGAGGGAGTCCCAAGCAGACTCCATGCTGCACATGGAGCCTGATGTGGGGCTTGATCTCATGACCCTGAGATCATTACCTGAGAGGAAACCAAGAGTCAGGTGCCCAACTCACTGCACCACCCAGGCACCCCTTATGCATTTTTTTAGAAAGATGACAGGGGGCGCCTGGGTGGCTCAGTCATTAAGTGTCTGCCTTGGGCTCAGGTCATGATCCCAGAATTCTGGGATCGAGCCCCACATGGGGTCCTGCTTCTCCCTCTCCCACTCCCCCTGCTTGTGTTCCCTCTCTCACTGTGTCTCTCTGTCAAATAAATAAATAAATAAATAAATAAATAAATAAATAAATAATCTTTAAAAAAATAAAAAAAAATAAAAAAGATGACAGAAATCATAAGTTTACATGGATATTTCCAATCTGAAATCTGGATGACAGGGTTTTTACTTATCCTCATTAATCTTGTCTCCCTTCAGCTGTGTTGAAAATACCAGTTTATGGTACCAAGCTAAATGTGCATTTGATTTATCCCACAAAACATAACAACAACACTGACACTACCACCACCATGAAAATGATTTTAGCCTTTTCTTTTTGTCCTTCAGGAATATTCTACTAGGAATGTATGGTTAAAATTTTGTGTCTTAAAGCTCCAGTATAGTTCCTCTCTGAGTGATTATGCTGACAGCTGGATCCACACATTTATTTGTTTCATTTGGTTTTGATTCAGAGAGTGCTTTTGCACTGTATTTAAGTTTGTTTAATAAATAATATAAAATAATTACATAGTTTCAAAGCCATAAGTCTGTAAAAAAAATGTAAAGAAACCTACTTGAAATCTGTCACCTCTACTTTATTTTCTTTCTCTTTCTACAGGTAATCATGGGGGAGTAGTAAGTCTTACAAAGTCAACAATAATTAATAATCTCTTTTCTAGTCAACTCTCTGTGAGTTTTGCAAAGTTCTCTTTTAAAATGCTCTAGAATCACCTCATCTGGAAATAAAATGTAGATGCTGATGGCAAGTCATCAAAAAACCAATGTTTTAAATGCTTTTTTTTCCTTTTCAAAAAATAATTTGCTGTTTTTAAAATCTACAGATTCAAAACAATAAAGAATAAAATAAAGATCATTCATAATTTCATCATTTAGAAATATCCAGTGTTAATATTTGGTTAATTTTCTGCTAGCTTTCTTTTCTATCCAACTGATTTTTTAAAAATAGAATTGCAGTTACACTTATAATTTTGTATTTTGTTGTTTATTTGTTAATTATCCATATATTTAAAAATTTGTATTTATGAACAGCAAAGTATTCCATTATTTTCATTATCTGTTCAACAAATATTTAAGGAACTACTGTGTGGCAGGTGTTGTGGTCAACACTGGGGAACAACAGGAAATGAAACAAACCAGTCCAGGCCGTCGTGGAGCTTACATGTTACACACACACAGACACACACACTTTTTTTTTGGCATTCCCTGGGGTGTTGCATATTTAAGGTGTATATAATTATTTGCCATTATGAGTATTGTTCTGATAAGCACCCCTATACATAAATCTTAGTTTAAACCTGTCACTTAGAATAGGTCCCCAGAAGTGAAATTATATATACAAAACATAAACGATATAATTAATTTTCAACATATTTTAAGGAACTGGCAAAAACTCTTATTGGGTGGATGGCTAAGAAAACTGTCTTCTCTGCTCTACCTTGTATATTGGGGGTAGGGAATGATGTCCTGATTCCTCTGAACTTTTTCTCTGTCGTCCGGTCTTTTTCATGCTGGGATGAAGATGTAGATGGTGAGACGAGTGGGGTTGGATGGTTTGAGAAAACCATCTGGTTTGGGAAAGCTGGTGGAGTTAGGTTAGATCTCAGGGTGTTAGCAGAAGGGAAGGAAGGGAGAGGGCTGAGTACCTGATCTCCAGCCTCTGATCAGAGCTGTCTTTCTCACACTCCCTGTACCATCCATTAGAGGCAGGCCCTGTACTTCACAGCTCTGTCTTCATCAAGCCTTGTATATGAGTGTTTAATTCTTATGGACTTCTTAATTCCTGTGAATGGTTATGGAATCAGAATGTCTGAGTTGAATCTTGACTTTACATGTACTCATTGTGTGACTGTATGTACGATTTTGACCTAACCAAGTCTAAGTTTATTCATTATAACATAATCAGTGACTATCTCAAAAGGTATAAGGGGAGTAAACAACATAAAACATTTATTGAAGCTCTGGGCACACATGAAGTACTTAATAAATGCCAGTTATTGATGAACACTAAGCACCACAGTACATTCTGGTGCTCAAGTCTTGATGACTAACACAAACTTTTCCTTAACTCATTGAGTCGATACTATTGAAACCAGAAGATAGAATATTTTTAAGTAATATTTTCAGACTTGGCCACATCTTCATCTCAGTGCATCCATTAATTTTGACAGAAGATTCTTTGTTTCTATTCCTGTGATTTTGCTTCAAACTTGCTATAAAGATCAAAGATAAGGTAAAAGCTTTGCTCTCTTGAATTATTGCCTGCAAAATACCAGTCTCAAATGAAGGACTGACATCAATGGAAATGGTCAAGTAAAGATCTCCGAGGCTCATTCCTTCTCACGAACATGGGAAAAACTAGAAAAGTCTGTCAAAAATAGTGGTTAGGACTCTGGAAGATAGCTAAAGTTTTACAGCAGCCAAGCAAGTGTTTAATCAAGAAAAAGGCAACCGAAGGACAAGAGAGGGCTTTCAGGCATTTTAACTTCTTGTTGCTTGACACCCCCTCCATAGCTTGGCGCTGGCTTTCAAGATGGCAGTCCACATTCCCAGTGCGGGCTTGGGATTCCAGGCATTGGAGAACAGCCTGTGTCCACAAGGTCCTCTCTTCTCTTCCCTACTCTGTTCCCCTCTCCTCTTCTCCTCCCCTCTACTGTTCCCTTCTCCCCCTCTTCCCTCCCTCCCTCCTTCCGTCCATCTCAAACCCTCTCCTTCTTTGCCCTGCTCTTTCTTCTTTCCTTGTCTTTTCTTACTCCAGGTATTTAGGGAAATCACTGTCAACCACTAATTGATTACTAAACTAAATGAACAAAGTCTTCAGAGATGCATGACAAAAAATAGAGTTTTTACCAAAATAGTTTAGAAAGTTTACTAAACAAACACACCACCACAACTCATAGCAAAACAATATCAAACCCTGGGGAGAGTCTGATATCTAGAGTTACCCCATTATCATACACAAAATGTTCAGTTTTTAACAACAAAATACTTATGAGACATCTGGAGAGACAAGACAGTGTGACTCATTCACAGGGAAAAAAAAGAATAACAGAAATTATCCCTGAGGAAGCACAGATATTAAAGTTACTAGGCAGAGACATTACACCAACTGTCTTAGAAAATTCAAGGGTCCAGTTACAAGTTTTCAGGGAGCAGCCTCAGATCCTATGACGTGGCTGTTTCCCTGCATCTTCAGTGTCTTTTTCCACACCCTTGTATTTGGGCAATAAATTTTTGAACACGGATAGAGGAATTCAAGTTTATTTACTAAATGTTATTTTATAAAAACCCAGCCTCCCACCTTGGAGAAATGACTGATTCTAGGACTGGATCAGGAACTATGTAAGATGAGCCTGGAGACTTTGCAGTGCCAAAAAGTAAGGAAGTGCTAAAAATTTACAAAAATCCCAAATTGTGGATGTATGCTGAGGGGATAGAGGAGCCAATGAAAGAATGCACAATGGCCAAAGCTGGAAAAATGGGAACAACAATATAAAGTGGTATTAGATTATATACCAAAGTATAAATATATATGCTTTTATATTGATTGATTAAATAAGTAATCTGGGGAGAAGAGCAAATCTCTCACACAGAAAAATCCTGATAATATGTGTTGCTACTTTCCCCTCAAGGAAGTGGAACATGACTATTCCCCACCCTGCTCCACCATAGTGTGGGTGCACATGGTGCTTTCCCTCTGACCAACACACCTCAGTCAGTTGGTCAAGATCAATATCAACTTTTGTAAGTCATGTGGATAGTATGGTGCCTTGATAGAATATGATTAAAAGGATACTTTACCCCTGTGGCATTTTCCCCTGAAACCCATAACTCCAGGTTGATCATACGCACGCACACACACACACACACACACACAATCAGACAAATCCCAATCTACAAAATATCTCACTAGTACTTCTTAAAACTGTCATTCATCAAAACAAGGAGATTCTGAGGAGCTGGCACAGTCTAGAGAAACTCAAGGAGACAGGATGGCACCTATAACATCTGGAGGGAGTCCTGAAACAGAGAAAGGATATTAGATAAAATTAAGGAAATCTGGATAAATTATGAACTTTAGTTAATAATAATGTGTCAGAATTCATTAATTGTAACACATGTACCATATGAATGTAAGATGTTAATAATAAGAGGAACTTGGGGGCGCCTGGGTGGCTCAGTGGGTTAAAGCCCCTGCTTTCGGCTCAGGTCATGATCTCAGGGTCCTGGGATCGAGGCCCACATCGGGCTCTCTGCTCCGCAGGGAGCCTGCTTCCTCCTCTCTCTCTGCCTGCCTCTCTGCCTACTTGTAATCTCTCTCTCTGTATCAAATAAAAAAAAAATCTTTATAAATAAGAGGAACTTGGGTGTGAGGTATATGGGAATTCACACATTTCACAAATTTTCTATAAATCTATAACTATTCTAAAAAAGGAAGTTTATTTTAAAAGATCCAGCTCCCCATCTCATAAGGAAGAGAAATTAGTTCTCAATCTCTCCACAGTTTAGATATCTCTGCTATCTCTGTGTTACTGGTTTGTTGGACCACCTGAAGGGCAGCCAGAACAGGAACTGAAAGGACATCTGAGTTTTACTGTATATAATAAAATTTTTTATTATACATAATAAAACCACAGAGAACTACCAACCAACCAACCAACCAACCTTGAGGTCCAACTAGCCCTAGAAAAATTGCTTTTCTTGGGGTCAATTTAGTTTGTCACCAATTTGCTCTACTTGTTCTTCATATGTTTGCATGGCTAACTCAAAAACAGCATTTCTTACAAGAAATGTTATATCTCATCTCAAAATAAAGAATGAAAACATGGTTTCTGTCGATGTAGGAATAAATTTTAGCAGTCAATGAAAATATGTGAAGTAAGAAAATTAGGGTATATGAGAATATAATGTGTTAAGTCACACTTTTATTCACCATGTCAACAGGAACACAAAAATCCATTCCGAAGGTTTAACTAGAGAGTGGTGGGGTGGGATGGAGAGGGGTGTCAGCAACATACAGGGGATCAACAAAGAATAGGGAGAGATTCTAACCAGCAAGAATGCACTACCACCCCAAGGTCTGAAGGGCCAGGGGAGGACAAGTTCTCACTCCCTTCATGGAAGAGGGATCAGGGGAAGTGAGGAAAGGCAGACTGTGATCTCCTTCCCCTCCCACCTGCAGACCTCCTGCTGGTCTGTCCCATTCACCAGATCCAGCTAGAAGCCAAGGGTAAGAGAGCCCTTGTGATGACCGCTCTAGAGCCCAGCCTCCAGACGCAATGGGCAGAGCAGTCAGAGGATGAATACAGGGGATAGATGAAGGACAGACTTGTGGAAGCATCAGTGCACATATAGGATTTCAACAAGACATATGCTTCTGTCTTTATTAGCATGATCCCAGAATAACAAAAGCACTTTCTCGCTACCCACTCTCCAACACCCAGACTTTATAATCTCTGGTCTGTTCTCCACAAAATGAACCACAAATTCTTGCAGGGTAGCTAATTCTACATCTGCATTAGGGAAAAATCAGGATGAATCTGAAAAATTTCAGTGACCCCAAAACAAGAGGCAATGCTGGAAGCACCAAAGAAACAACTTGGAGGGTTAGCCCTTGGCCTTGAATCTAAGTAGGGCTATGGTGAATGGGAACAAGTTTTGTTCCTAAAAACAAGTGATTCCTAATCAGACTCTGAAAAGTTAGTAAAAATAACACAGGCAGGTAGTTGTAACACAAAAATAGGATGAATATAATGAAATGATTTTAATTATTGTATGGATTTTAATCAGTAGGTGATGTTAAAATGTGAGTGTTTTTTTCTTTTATTACTTTTCAGTATAAGGATAAACATATGAATATTTATTGGTGGCATGTATCAGAATGAACGGTGGCAGTATCAATATTCAAGAAAGGATAAACACATGGAACTATAGTCAAGCCAAGTAATCTGAGATAAAGTAAGCACTGTTATAGCACACAAGAGGATTAACTAACGTGACCTCCTGGAAGCAGGGCCCAATGGTCCCAAATGATGAATCACATCAAGGTCCTCAGGTGGTGAACAAGGTGAACAAGTTATGCAGACTCAATTCTCCCACCAGGAAATGAAACCGTAATATAATACAGAGGAGAAATAGTTAAGTTTTTTAATAATTTGTAGACTACAGATAGCAATACATCCTAAAGACTGGATTCTAGACTGTGTAACACAGGTCAAGTGATACTTTTTAAAGTACGTTCTGCCCATGTGTGAGCTTCTTGTGGCTGCTGTAACAAATCTACCATTAAGTCCATGTGAAACAGCAGTCATTGGTTCCCTATGGTTCTCTGGGCCAAGGTCAGAAATCCAGGAGTTCTTAGGCCCATGGATCCACTGAAGGCTCTAGGGAAGATTCCAAAATCTGCTTCTGGTGGTTCTAGCTGCTCTGTGGCTGCATCATTCCACTCTCCATGTCTGTGGTCACATTTCCTCCTCTTCTTCCTTTTGTCAGCTCTCCTGGAGTGTTTTTCTTTCTTTCTTTCTTTTCTTCCTTCCTTCCTTCCTTCCTTTCTTTCTTTCTTTCTTTCCTTCCTTCCTTCCTTCCTTCCTTCCTTCCTTCCTTCCTTCCTTCCTTTCTTTCTTTCTTTCTTTCCTTCCTTCCTTCCTTTCTCTCTCTCTCTCCCTCCCTCCCTCCCNCCTTCCTTCCTTCCTTCCTTCCTTCCTTCCTTCCTTCCTTCCTTTCTTTCTTTCTTTCCTTCCTTCCTTCCTTTCTCTCTCTCTCTCTCCCTCCCTCCCTCCCTTCTTCCTTCCTTCCTTCCTTCCTTCCTTCCTTCCTTCCTTCCTCTCTTTCTTTTTCTTTCTTTCATATTTTATTTATTTGACACGGAGAGAGAGATCACAAGTAGGCAGAGAGGCAGGCAGAGAGAGGAGGAAGCAGACTCCCCGCTGAGCAGGGAGCCCGATGCAGGGCTCGATCCCAGGACCCTGAGATCATGACCTGAGCCAAAGGCAGAGGCTTTAACCCACTGAGCCACCCAGGCACCCCTGGAGTGTTTCTTATAAGAACACTTGTAGATGCATTTAGAGCCCACTCTAGGAATCCAGGATGGTCTGATCATCTCAGGATCCTTAACTTAATCACATCTGCATAGACTTTTTTTTTTTTTTCAAATGAGGTCACACTAACAGGTTCTAGAAGTTAGGCTGAGCCCACATCATTTTTTTAAAAAAGATTTTATTTATTTGAGAGAAAGGAGGGGCAGAAGAAGAAGAGAGAGAGAGAATCTCAAGCAGACTCCATGCTGAACACAGAACCAGATACGGGCTTGATCTCCTGACCTTGAGATCATGACCCGATTCGAGATCAAGAGTGGTACACTTAACTGACTGAGCCACTCAGGAGTTCCAGAACACATTTTTTGGGGGGCCACTGTTCAACCCACTATAGGGGGAGACTGAAAGGAGTGTTGGCCAAAACCTTAAAACCTATGGCTAGAATGGAAAGGGTCTTATTGAATAAGAGCCCCTCACTTCCCCACCACTCAGTGGGTACACAGTTTCAGTTAAACGGGGTGAACAGGTTCTAGGGCATGGTTTTACAGACTTGTCTAACAATTCCATATTATATACTTAAAAATTTGTTAAGAGAGTAGATCTCATGTTAAATATTCTTACTACAAAGAAACAAGTCCTACTGAAGTTTAACTCTAAGAGGGAAGTTCAGGTTGAATTGTCCCAGCCTCAGTTGGACCCCCTGGGAGAAGCAATTGTGTCTGGTGCCTGAGAGTCTCAGCTTCCTGAATGGCATCTGGCCTGAGAAGGAATTCTTTGGTCTG
This sequence comes from Ailurus styani, assembly GCA_002007465.1. NCBI lineage: Eukaryota > Metazoa > Chordata > Mammalia > Carnivora > Ailuridae > Ailurus > Ailurus styani. The sequence continues at coordinate 301,940 of LNAC01000310.1, read as the reverse complement.
GGGAATTCTTTGGCCCTGGGTAAGATGGTGGCAGTATCAGGGAGGAATCAAAATATTACTGCTTAACCACTGGGAAAATATCAAAATAAGTATCAATAACCCTAGGAATATATAAAAATAGTAACAGAAGTAATAAAGAAATGAAGTAAATCCACAGCGTTGACAGGTTGGAATAGTTTTGAGTATAAGTGAAGAAATATGTTTTGTAGAGGTTATAGTTGGGTTTATTTTTTCTGTTGCTTCAGGTGTTTGAGTGAATGAGAATGTGTCTTGCTAAATGGAGTATGATCATTTAGAATGTTCTTAGACATACGATTAATCAAATTTTTCATCAACATTTAAATTCTCAAGAAACATTGTTTTTTCAAATTTGGTGGTGTTTCAGATATTAATCTATTAAATTGAGCATTAAACAAATACTAATGGATATTCCACTTGACATACTCAGGCCTCTGATTTTAGAGAATGTGTTAGCCATTAAGTTAGTATTTGAGACAGTTTTAAAGGAGAGCCTGCTTCATTTTTGTACCTCTCGTCCTGTCTATGGATGCCTTTTTAAGCTAGTGGAGGACATGCCACCTCAACCTCTCCTCAACCTCTTTTTTCCTTTTTCTTTTCTTTATGGTAATCTGACTTTATTTATTTAAATTTTATTTTATTTTTTCAGTGTTCCAAGATTCATTGTTTATACTTCTCACCCAGTGCTCCATGCAATACGTGCCCTCCTTAATACTCACCACCAGGCTTACCCACCCTCCAACCCCCTCCCCTCCAAAACCCTCAGTTTGTTTCTCAGAGTCCACAGTCTCTCATGGTTTGTCTCCCCCTCTGATTTACCCCAATTTACCTTTTCTTTCCTTCTCCTAATGTCCTCCATGTTATTCCTTATGTTCCACCAGTAAGTGAAACCATATGATAATTGACTTTCTCTGCTTGACTTATTTCACTCAGAACAATCTCCTCCAGACCCATCCATGTTGATAGAAAAGTTGGGTATTTATCCTTTCTGATGACTGAGTAATATTCCATTGTATGTATGGATCACATCTTCTTTATCCATTCATCTGTTGAAAGGCATCTGGGCTCTTTCCACAGTTTGGCGATTGTGGACATTGCTGCCATGGACACTGGGGTATATATGGACCTTCTTTTCACTACACCTGTATCTTTGGGTTACATACCCAGTAATGTAATTGCTGGGGTCATAAGGTAGCTCTATTTTTAATTTTTTGAGGAATCTCCACACTGTTTTCCAAAGTGGCTGCACCAACTTGCATTCCCACCAACAGTGTAAGAGGGTTCCCCTTTCTCCACATCCTCTCCAACATTTGTTGTTTCCTGTCCTGTTCATGTTTGCCATTCTAACTGGTGTAAGGTGGTATCTCAATGTGGTTTTGATTTGAATTTCCCTGATGGCTAATGATGATGAACATTTTTCACGTGTCTGCTAGTCATTTGTATATCTTCTTTGGAGAAGTGTCTGTTCATGTCTTCTGCCCATTTTTTTGACATCATTATCTGTTTTTGGGCATTGAGCTTGAGAAGTTCTTTATAGTTCTTGGATATCAGCCCTCTGTCTGTAGTGTCTTTTGTGAATATCTTTTCCCATTCTGTGGGTTGCCTCTTTGTTTTGTTGACCGTTTTCTTTGCTGTGCGGAAGCTTTTTATCTTGATGAATTCCTAAAAGTTCAGTTTTGCTTTTGTTTCCTTTGCCTTTGGAGACGTGTCTTGAAAAAAATTGCCATGGTTGATATCGAAGAGGTTACTGCCTATGTTCTCTGATCTTTAGTCTTTCAAGCTGAAGCATACGTGGGTCTTTCTTCTCTGACATGAGTTCTCCCCAAAACAATCCACATCAAATTTACAGTTAACTCAAATCTCACATCAGTTTATTCTTATTAATCAGACATTCAGTCATACTCAAAGGGACACCATTATTATTTTAATGAGGAATTCATTTTTGTGGAATAGATACTTTTCTGCAATGCCTCATTCTCTATTGCTGTACCTCCAACAAAATTCTGTTTTAATGCAGAATAGAAATAAATACCTTTTCCTAGGAATATGATATTTGCTTTCATGTGCAATAAATTTGTTGGATTTCTTTCCCTCTGAGATATCATTCTAGATTCTCTACCCAGGTACTTTTGATGTAATGATTACATCTGTATTTTTACTTTCTGATATTCTCAACAATGGTTTTGAAATATAGCCAGCTTCAGTTGTCAAATGGATACAAATGGACGCTCCCTCTGGAAATGGGTAACCTTTAAATGGCAGAGCACACAACAGGTAGAAATATTTGTTTTTTCCTCCTAACTCAGCAAGTTGATTTGGAATCCACTGAGACAACTTTAAATAAAAGCTGGGCTCAGTTTTTTATTTGTAGGCTTTCATTGCTTGGAGAAGAATATGATTCTGCATAGTGTTTGCAACAAAGGAAAATTGCACATGGAAATGTGGAACTCTTTCCAAATTGGGCAGTAATTGGAGTAACACTCAGCAGGGGAGAAAAGGATTATTGGGGGGAAACAGGTCAAGGTCTGAAGTCCAAATGTGCTCTGTACTTATGTTACATCATCTTCTCACTTGATGGTCTAGAAACATCATGAGGATTTTCTCTGCCTTTTGAAAGTTCTGGGTGATATCCTCCCATTTTATAAATAGAAAAAATGATGCATCAAGAGATAAGAGAGATTAAATGACTCCTGGAAAGAGAGCTGACTCATTCCTTCTTTCATTCTAAATTTATTGAGCATGTTTCACGAGTTATGCACCAGGGTAGGCACTAGGATTACAGAGACTGAGAAGCCAGGGGCAGGCTGACAGTCCCACTTTATGCCATGGCAGCATGGCTAGGCTTTGGGAAGATGTCTCTGTCTATGAGCAGTTCCCTCAGTGCCTGTCCCTCCTGCTGCCTCCCCAGCCCGTGATGATGAGCATATATGACCAATTCAGCAAGTGGGGTGTAGAATTCTAACTTTCTAGTGGTAGAAGAGACACAAATAAGGAGATATTCTCAGAGAGTTAGTGACAGCAAAGAGGAGAGAATTCCATGCATGGCTGAGAGGCATGTGGGACAGTCACACTGGCAAATGGGATCACCTTCCCCCAGAATTAGGAATATGCCCACCATCAGAGCAGAGGTCAGCATATATTTTTGTTGGTTACTTGCAGTCCAACAAAGTATTCCCCTTAGCTCCTCTTGTGAACTTGGCCCAAAAGAAGTTAGCATTGCACTTGAATAACACTTTATAGGGAAGCTTGCATTTACCCTGGTGCCACAGAGCCCAGATCTCTATGGACAGAAAGAATGGGACAAGGACCTGGTGGCTATTGGTCTGGAATCCAGTGGACCAAGTCCATGGGCATGTTTGCTGAGAAGGTCAAGGAGGGACAGCTGGAAAGGCTGCAGTGCCCTGGCAGAGGATGCCTGGCACAAGACACAAAGCCAACACCTCCAGCATTGCTGTTCAATTACACCAACTGATGGCTATTTGGAACCATTTCACAAGGGCAGCTTGTGGCATGGAGCATTCCTTATTGCTGGACGGAATGGACATAGCTCTGTAAGCTGCTGCTCAGCCCAACATTCCACAACAAGCATCACACAGGAGAGAAACATCAACACTTTCTGGCTGAGAACCACCAACCCTCCTGTTCTCATCCCTCTTTCTTCATGCTTTTTCGGAGAATATTCTCCCTTTTAGATTTTCTTTGGGATCACTTCTGATGTGATGAGGAGTAGCAACTTTGCACTGTGCTCTTCAGGCTCAGTCCATGGTCTCCTCTGCTTCTCTACCTCCAGCTGTCTGAGACAACACTCCTCCATTCCACATGGGTCCTGATAGCTTCTGCACTTGTGACCAGCCACCCTGAGTGGGTTGCTCTTGGCCCCTAGTCCTGCAAGGGGGAAATGAGGCCCCCTTTTGCAAATGTCAAGGAACATCATAACATGGAAAAGCAATTTGAAAACAGACTTGACTATGAAGATTATAATGCTAATGATAGTAAGAAAAGCAACCTCTGCTAGGAGACTCACTCTGCAGGAAATGTTTAAAAAAGTAATTAAAAATGACAATGACAGGAGCAATGGAAGCTCCATGTCACAAATAAAGGAAAAAGACAAAATTCTATAAATGTTTTGCATATTTATTAAGACTTTACACTTGATGAAGATTCATGGCTTGACATTTCAATACTGTGTTTGTCATCAGTGGTATGGATCTGTTCTAACTAGCTAAGTCTTATACCAACATCCCATATATGGCATCTTTGCCATTTTACTCTGGTTGCTAGTAGCCTGATGGCCACAGGATGATTCACACTAATCCTGGGTATGCCTAGAGTAGACATCAAAGACTCTCTGAGTGACTGGATCTTCTATAGGATGAATTACATATTAGACAATAGCTTGTGTTTGGCATCCATTTAGGTGGGACCTTAGTATTTGGCAAATATTTATAATCTTCAGTTATAACTGTTTTACAGAGAAAATGTATGTGTTTGTTTTATTTAAACAAACACATACATTTTCTCTGTAAAACAGTTATAACTGAAGAATTCAAAACACAATGAAATCCCAGGTTGACTCAACATGGAGATCTTTGCTTGTTGTTTCATGTTACTGGCTGATTGTAAGTCATTGTCTCTGTACACTTATTTTTCACATAACTGATGGAGTAAAATCAAGCAGAAATTAGAATTTAAATTGAAAATATAAATAGAAATTGAAAATATGAATAGAAATTGAAAATATGATAATTCACATAAGGAGGTTCAATTTGATACATTCAGTTCTTGGATTGATTATGTTACCAAATTCCATTATGTAATTTCCACACAGTGTTTTATCTAATATAAAATTGTAAATGTCAATAGACAAACATCCCAGTTAATTCTGTGTTGAATTTTTCTCAAAAATATGTTAAAAACCTAGGTACCAGAAATAGACACTCAACGTTAATGTAAGGATTAGAAGTGATACGTTCTGAAGAAACCCAGTTAATTCAAATTCAGTTCCCTGCAGAGAACATTTGTAGTTCTCGATATGTTATGCACACAAATGTGCATTTGTTAATTTTTAATACATGTTAAAATCCACACAATCTTTAACCCTACCTACATATAGTTACATTAAATTGGAGAAGCTGTACATCATTGGTAAGGGGGCATAAAATAGCTTCTGAAATATCTATAAGGCATATGGATCCTTAAAAGTCTAGGCAAGATGTGGGGTGCTAAGGAGGCTCAGGCAATTGAGAGTCCAATTCTTGATTTCGGCTCAGGTTACAATCTCAGGGTTGTGGGATGGAGGCTGGTGTCGGGCTCTGAGCTCAGTTCAGAGTCTGCTGGAGATTCTCTTTCTCTCTCTCTCTTTGTCTCTCCCCTGCTCTCTCTAATAAATAAATAAAGTAAAAAAAAATTCTAGGGAAGAGGTAAGATGCCAAAGAAGGGAAGAAGTGTTCTGTAATGCAAATTACTTTGAGTGTACAGATTATTAATGATGGGCCAATGTATCTCCTATTGATTTTCACTCAAACCATCCATCAGTTACAATGAGAGGCCACCTGAGACGCAGCAGATTCCCATCCAGGCATGAGGAAGTTCTTCCCTGTCCCCTTCCCAGCAGCCTTCTGTAAGTGTATGCCAACAGAAGCTGCAGCAGCCTGGCTTCACCCCTCTTCCTAACCCTAGACGCAAGGGGTAATTTGCTTTTAGTTACTGTTGTTGTACAATCCAAGATTGATTTTTTTTTTACTGTAGGGTGCAATTAACTTGTCAATAAGCCTTTACATGTTTTTATGAAATTGCTTTAAGATTATAGTAGTTGGGGGCGCCTGGGTGGCTCAGTGGGTTAAAGCCGCTGCCTTCGGCTCAGGTCATGATCCCAGGGTCCTGGGATCGAGGCCCGCGTCGGGCTCTCTGCTCAGCAGGGAGCCTGCTTCCTCCTCTCTCCTCTCTCTCTGCCTGCCTCTCTGCCTACTTGTAATCTCTCTGTGTCAAATGAATAAATAAAAATTAAAAAAAAACTTTAAAAAAAAAGATTATGNTTATAGTAGTTGGTACACATAAAATGATATACTTGAGTCTAAGCACTTCTTTGGAAGTGTTCTGATTTGATCTGTGGAACTGGAGCTCTGGAAGGTGAGGAAATTGTTCTGCCCTTTCATTCGGCTGCATCCATCAGCTCTGGTTACTGTTATGCTTGGCTTCTGCTTCTTGAAGGGGTGCTCTTCAATCATACTTTCCTGTGGAAATTCCCCTGAGATACCAGGTTTCTGAAGTGTTGACCTTTTCGTCATTCAGTAAATGAACCTGACCTTGAGCCATCAACCCCACTGAGTTTGCCCCTTGAGTCCGACATTCTTGTTTATGGAATTTATTCACTGTTTGTCAGTGTTTTTGAAACCAGTGCTGTAAGTGGCTGCCTGACATAATTGTGGGGTAGGGGCAAAGGTCATGGAAGGAGGAGGAAGAGTAGGGCTAATACAAATCTCTTTTCAGAAGTAAATGTTCAATATTCCCGAAGATGGGGATTTGGGTCAAAACAGAAGGAGAGGAAAAACCTCATGTAAGAACTGCATTCTAAAATATATGTGTGTGGAACCAATCCAAACGCATCCTTCAAGCTAGGGCTACATTTAAATTTATCTCTGCAAAACCTCCTAATAGCCTAGAGTATGTACACTGTTCTTCCTTTTAGAAACCTTTAATTGCAAAGTACATTTTTCTTAAGATTGCTTTCTTTTGGAAGAAAGACCTAAAAGTGTTTTCTGAGTATCTATTAGGATCTGGAATTAGCAGTCATTGTGGTTCTACATTCCAGAGAAGAGATGCAATGCAGCTAGATTATTCTCTTGAATGACTAGGAGAAATGCTGATTGTATTGCTCTTTGAAAACACAAAATGTTATGGAAGAGCTAAAGAACAAAGACAATAATGCTACTGATTGTGACCATAACTTTAGGTATTATCAAAACTTGGCTGACCAGTGTTGGGATTGGGGAGGGGTAAGCATGGAATCAGAATTTGCTGACCCAGGTTTCCTTTTTGATAAAGAGCTGTGCTTGGGATTTGTATTTATAGGGCTAACTCTGTATTTGATATACTCAAGTCTGATGAATTTTCGAAGAATGAGGGGTCAATATAGGCCCTCAAAAATATGCCATTTAAAAAAATTCATGAACTGAGTTTTGTAAGCAAATTATGTCAAATGTGTATCATCTGAGTAAAATTTCCATGTCAAGAATAATGGTCAGAATCCATTTCCTTGAAGGAACATGAGCAAATGCATCATTTAAAAGTCTACCTACTCATTGACCTTTCACTTTTTCAGCAGGAAAATGTGAAAAACTAAAAAAAAGCCCAAATGCTCTTTCTTAAAAACTATTTGAATGTAGAATCCAGGCAGTAGGTATTTAAGTGCTCATTGTAAAACTTATACAACTTTTCTGTACATTTGAAAATATTTATCATAAGATTTGGAAATATCTGTATATTCTTAAGGCTTTGCAAATAATTAGTGATCTTTGACCCAAGGGCTCTTTGTAGTGACTGGCCAATCTGCTTTTAGATTGCTTTTAGATTAGATTTTAGGTCCCTCAACCCCAGCCCCCATATCGCTTCCCAGCCTCACAGTTTCCTTGACAGCAGGTCCCTGCTTCTTCTGCATTGCTTCCCAGTGTGGCTTTATGATGAATTCTGCCCCCTTGCTGAGCATCTGTACAAGTAGAAAGTTGGTTCTGACCATCAGCTTGAAAACTTCTGCCTTCTTAGTTCTGAATTTATTTCATATTTTAGGACAAGGCTTCTCAACCCTGGCACTGTCCACATTTGAAGCCAAATAATTCTTTACTGTGGGGGACGGATCTGTGCTTTTCAGACTGTTTAACAACGTCCCCAGTCTCTACCCACTACATGCCTGTAGTACCTCCTTGTGGCAAGCAAAAATGTCTCCGGACATTGCCAGATGTCTCCTCAGAGGCAGAATCATCCCAGTTGAGACCCAGTGCTCTACAGCAATTTCCAAAGCTTTTCTTCTTTTTTTGAGTGAAATGCTTTTGATTTGTTGGTCTGTAATTAATTTAATAACATAAAGCAAGAGCTTTCCTTTTATTTATATCACATTTCATCTTGTTGATTTGGGTATGTCATTCTTTTGAAGTGTTCCTGAATTGAGATTTCCTTGTACCTTAGAAACCCTCTCTTTGTGTTTCTTTTCCTTAGCAGGACAGTTAGGCAGGCTGACTTGGCTTGCGTGCCTTCTGCGTCAGTCAGGTTCCCAGCAGAAAACAGATGGCTCACTTGCCGGGTTACTGAGGAGAGTTTCATACTGGAATTGCTCTCAAAGAGACAGGCCAGATTTTAGAAATCCACAAGGTTCTTTTTCCTATAATAGCCAAGAGGTGGAAGCAGCTCAAGTGTCCATTGATAGAAGAATGGATAGACAAAATGTGGTCTATACATAATATGGAATATTATTCAGCTTTAAAAAGGAAGGAAATTCTGACTGAGTCTACCACATGGATGCATCTTGAGAACATTATGATAAGTGAAATCAACCAGACACAAAAAGGATAAGTTTTTTCAATTGATATGAGGTACCTGGAGCAACCAGACTCAGAGATACAGGAAATATGGTAGTGTTACCAGGGTCTGGGGGCAGAGTAGGATGTGGAGCTATTTAGTAAGTACAGAGTTTCAGTTCTGTGACATGAAAGAAGTCTGGGGATGGATGGTCATGGTGGGTACACAACAATGTGAATGTATATAATGTGGCTGAATGGAACATTCATAAAGGGTCAAGATGGTAAATTTTATGTTATGTGTATTTTACCCAATTAAAAAAACAAAAAAGATATTAGTAAGGAATAGTGTGGTTCCCCCAAAGCTATCAATAGTCAGAGAACAAGGGAAGCATTTCCAGAATGTGGGAGGGTAGGTCTATGGAAGGACTGCCTGACAGACACTGTGCCCTTAACAGAGGGTACATCAAGACCACTCTCCTTTCTTCTGGTTTCTACTAGCACCTCCAAATGGCAGAACCACTGGAGCTAGAAGACCAGGGAGCCCACACCTGCCATCCATTCAGGTCCGCTGCATGGGCCATACTTCCCAGTGGAGAACGTTGGGCAGGAGAGCTGAGGCAGAGAGAAATGGAGGACGTCCAGCTCAGAACCATGGGCACATGCTGGGGAGTAAGGGGACATCTCACCAGAAGCTCTGGCTTCAGAGAGCCAGAGGACAATATTTAAGCCTTTTGAAAGGAATTAGGAAAGAGTGAAAAAAAAAACCCAGATTATCCATGTAAGGATATCCTGAGTTGCCCTGGAAACTGCCCACGTGAGTACCTGGCTGGTGGCACTGGCCAGTGGCAAGCAGGAGGCAGTCAGCATGAGCACAGTTTTCATTTTTGGGGTTTTTTTGGGGGTAGATTCTGCAGGCAATGCCAATAACTAAGTAAACTTTTAAACAATGCAGTTCCTCCTGTTTCTTGAAGAAAATAGAGTATATTTTTAATTTGAACAAAATCCAATTTATCTGTTTTTTTCTTTCTTGGATCGTGCATTTACTGTTGTGAAAAGTCATTGCCAAACTTAATGTCACTTAGATTTTCTCCAATATCATTTTCTAGAAGTTGCCTAGTTTTGCATTTTTATTCAGGTCTCTGATCCACTTTGAGTTAATTCTTGTGAAAGGGGTAAGGTCTGAGTCTATATAATTTTATTTTTCTCTTTTTGGTCTGTGGAAAGCCAGGTGTTCTAGCACCATTTATTGAAAAGACAATCCTCTCTCCATTCTATTGTCTGTGCTCCTCTGTCAAAAACCAGTTGACTAGGACTCATCAGTGGGCCTATTTCAGAGTTCTCTACTGTGCTCTGTTGGTCTATTTGCCTTTTTCGCTAATACCAAACCCTCTTGATTATTGTGGCTTTATGGTAAGTCTTGAAATCGGGCACTGTGTGTCCTCCTTAGATGTTTTTGATAGTCTTTCCACTAGTTCTTTGTGTGTAGCAAAGAACTATCACAAGAGGCTAACTTATCACTAACTTACCACAAGATGGTGGTCACAGGCTCTTTCTTTATTTCTCGTCTTTTATTTCATAGTTAAATTCTTTGCAGATACATCATGGAAATTTTAATTGTAGGGCTCTCCCCTATTTTTACTGAGTTGCTGTTTCTTCATTTTGAGGTAGATGGGCTAGGTCAATGTCAGAATGGACATGTCACATATGGCTGTGGTGAATACTTTTAGATTCCCTCAAATAATGTTCTGTATTTGCAAAGGGCCAGCTTGAATGTGGCAATTGAACAGAACCAAGAGCAAATTAGTAAATTTCTGCAGGTGAGCTATAACGTATACTATTTGACAATTGTATTTCATAATGCATATTACTACATCATTTAAATGATATCATATGTGTTCATAAAATACTATTGCATACCTAAAGTTACCGTAGACAGTAATCAATGATGCATATTTTACTACTTTTAAGAAAGATTTTATTTATTTGACAGAGAGCAAGAGAACACAAGCAAGGGGAATGGCACAGGGAGAGAGAGAAGCAGGTTCCCTGCTGAGCAGGGAGCCCAATGCTAGACTCAGGACTCGATCCTGGGATCCTGGGATCATGACCTGAGCTGAAGGTAGACACTTAACCAACTGAGCTGCCTAGATGCGCCGATAATGTATTAAAATTTTAAAGGAACTGGATATGAATATAATTTCAGGGGCAATGACAAACTTGAATTGATAAAAATTTCCAAAGATGACATTGCTTAATTGATAACGTCTATATTTCTTAAAATAAGTCCCACAGTATTTGAGACACAGATGCAGAAGCTAGAAAAGCATTAGAAGATTTACATTTTAATATTTCTTAAACACTCAAGTATATACAGCTAGGGGTTGCAGGCAAGCACTTTGATTTGAGCTATGATTTATCAAATGATCTAGAGGCCTCTAGTGTTAATAATCATTTTGCATATTGCTGTTCTCTCTCTGAAGTTGTCTTCTTAATCAGCATGTGTGCAGCTGCATCATCATAGCAATTTGTTTATTGCTCTTTCAGGGTGGAAAATTACAGGCCCTTTCTCCTTTTATTTTATTTTTTAGAATCAGCTTTGTGTTCGCAGTGTCAAGATTTACATTTTAAAGAGTCAGGCAGGGAAAGGAGAGAAAATGAAAACCTGCTTCTTGGAGACCTCTCATTTTCTACCCTATGAATTTCATGGTGAAAAGAATGTCGGCTGCTGCTCCTTTTCACTTCCAGAAGCTTTCAGGGGCATGATTTTAACAATGCCCTGCTTTTCTTATATTCTTCTTCTTTTTTTTTTAACATGAAAATACCTGAGAGTAGGGTTAATTATTTCATTCTGCCAAGTAAATATTCATAACCAATGCCTGGATACAATGTTGCAATGTTTCCCAACAGAGAAATCATCTATATTTCAGTCCATCAGGGTGACCAGGGATGCTTCAGAGGCTGTGTGCTGTGAAGGAATGATGGTGTTGCTTCAAAGGGATGCCATTTATACCACCAAGAGCATGGATTCTTATTTTTATAACAACAATTTTCCAGCTGGTAGAGAGTGTCTCATCCTAACAAAATTATGAACATTTTCCATGAGATGGAAATAAAGTATCTTACAGGAGAGATGCCTTTTTCCTAATCTGGACAGCGAAGGGGATGATTCTGTTCACCAAGGTGAAGCTTGCAGGAGGCAGAAAATATTTGGAAAATAAATCTCTTGGGCTCAATTTTTAATCGGTTCAAGTGGCACAGTGGCAAAGCCAAGAAGGCAATTGAATATGTTCAACTCAAAAGAGGCATTTAGTTTAGAGATAAAGATGTAGGAAGAAAACACCGTCTAGACAATAGTGATGATGTGGGAATGGATAAAACACTCAGGGATAGAGTATAGAGTCACAAGAGAAATCCTAGCATTACAGAAAATCCAAATCTAACATGGAGGAGAGGAGAGATTAGTAAAAGGACAAGGAAGGCACACAGAGAGACACAAGAGGAAGGAGCAGCCACGTGATTTCAGGAAAGCCAGGGCAAGAGAGACTTTCAAGAAGGAAGGAGATGTCATGAGTGTGAACATTGCTGAGAGTAGAGACAGGCTGAGTGAGAATGTCAGTAGTCACGGTGAAAGTCAAAATGACATGTGACTGAATCCTGAACAAGTGGAAATGCTTTGAGATACTTTGCTGTGGAGGAAAAATAGTGATGGTTTAGCAGCTGAAGGAGAAAAGGGACCAATGAAGTGTTTTCTTTTGTAGTCATGAGAAAGATTTAAGGAAGCATTGGGTGACAACTCTTCATGGGTCTTTCACATTTCTACATCTTGCAAAGGCATCGACTAACTATGCTCAGAACTGTCTTTTCAAGAATGTTTGTGTGCTGAATATCCTTGCAAGATGGAGACAGAGTTTTTCTCTGAGCAAAGAATGGGTTTGTTCATTGTCAAGTAAGCAAGATAATGTCTTCCTCTGGGATGAAGCTCAGACAGGCTTTGTGCCTATTATAAAAAATCTGGATACCCTCAGCTCAGGGCTCCTGCGATGCATCCTATTACAAATGCAGATACAACCTGACTCTCTTTGCATTGTTCTGTGAGAATCAGGGCTCAGGGGACAGAGGTCAATAGACTAATGCTTATGCCACTGCTGTGCTGTGAATAATAAATTGCTTGTCTCTGATTCAGGAGTTTTATGTCTTCTTCCCTCAGTGGTAAGATTGTGTTGAGCTATTTGTTTGCTTGCAAGGTGGGTCAAACCTCGAGCTTTCACAGCTCCTAACAGTGAGCATTGATGGGAAGGGATCTGTAGAAAGGCAGGGAAGGGATCCTTTTAGCCAGGTTTTCTGAGATTTAAAGAAATAGCTCCAAAATTTAGAAGACTTCCCACAAATAGATTGTAGCTCTTTGCTATATTGTCCTGTCTGTACAACATTTTTCTGTTCTCAGCTCATGTGATACTGATCATTTTAACAAGTTTCAAATACAGGGCAAAAGAAAGCTAAAATCTCATATTTGTACAATAATCATGCGATTCTTATATCTGTGATATGTTTTTTGTAATCCTGTAGAAAAGGTATGCCACTTGGTGATATTTCTTACAAGTAATTTTTTCTCAAAGTCTTGTGTCAGTATGTGTATACTTTTTTTCATTTTCCCATCAGTCAGATTACTATAAAGGAGACCTTCTCTCATACACTGTGCACTTTGTTCTTAGCTCTTCACTGTGTAGAAAATGAATGGGATAAAACATAAAGCTGATCTAGGTGGACAATGATGTTTCCCACTCTCAACTCTGTGGGACTGGTGTCTGTACATGTCATTTTTTCCTCCTTATAAAACTCCCGAATCAGAATACTCTTGTAAGCCTGATCCTGCAAATTCATTTTCCCTTTCTAAAATTTATCATTTAGCTTGAACCGAGGAGTCCTATCTTTATCTTCAGAAATATAAACTTTTTTTTCATTTTCATTGAGAATAAGCATTTTTACTTTTTTTAAATGTTTGCCTTCAATTTATAATTTAAATGAAATTTCAAAAGTATTTTAACCAAGAATATTTTTCAAAAGTAAATATACTTTAAGGTAATTGTTTATCTATATCTATATATAGAGAAAGATAAAATCATTCCAAGATTATCTTTTTTTTAAGATTTTATTTATTTATTTGACAGACAGAGAGAGAGAGAGAGAGAGAGAGAGAGAGAGAGAGAGCAGCAGAGGGAGAGGGAGAAACAGGCTCCCCACTGAGCAGGGAGGGTCTGATGCAGGGTCCGCATCCCAGGAACCTGGAATCATGATCTGAACTGAAGGCAGATGCTTAACTGAGTCACCCAGGCATGCTTCCATGATTATCTTTAAACAAAAGCCATCATTCCTCCTGCCAGTGTCTTGGCTGATATTTCTGTTGTACCTCCTTAAACTCTATTTTACAGTCACATAGCTACTTCTAATTGAGCATGCTGTAAGGGGGTTGTGTGTGCCTAGTACAATAAGCCAAGCAGCATTTGCCTTTTCCATTATAATCTCAGTGGCACATTAGATTTTAAATTAACCTTGAGAGATTCCACCTTTAAAAGGCATTTCTTAAATGAAGAATATCTATCCTTATAATATCTTTTTCTCTTTTTTGAGAAACAATATAGTATTCACAACTATCATTACTTAACATGGATGTGGTACATACAGTGTGATCATGTTGAAATAAATACATAAGCTGGCTTCTGTAGGAAGGGATGCTAATGGTTAGAGGATTCTGGGGGCATTGTTTTTCAATGCTTGAATATATTCTCTAGTCTACATTTTGGGGCTGGAAACTCCCAGTCATTTCAGAAACCATTTATGACAGTAGCTGATAGAACAGAAGATCTTAAATTTTGTTGTACTACACTTTTTGTTTGTTTGTTTGTTTGTTTGTTTGTTTTTGGTACCTGACATTTTCCGCAGTCTGGTGAGGATGACAGGTCCCTTATTGGAATTTTTTTAAATCCAGAAAATAAAGTATGTAGTCACCAAATATAATAAATACAATTGGTGCTCTGCCAAGATCCACTTAGGATACTATAGCATTGCTGTGTGCCTATCTCCCAGACTTAATATGTTCTGTTTCTTGACATAAACTCTGAGATTCTTCAGAGGACCGCCATTGGCCAGTGGGGATTCCTTGCCCACAGACAGAAAACTGAGTGTCTGACAGTTTCTATCCTTTGAGCTCCCTCAGATAATTTTTGCGCGGTCTCAACTTGAAACCTTTTCCCATTCACCCATAGTTGGGACATATTCTGACCCTGATGTTCTCTTCAGACCTCCCACCAGGAGCAGCCAAGGCTGAGACCTCACCTGAAGTCAGACCTTTGCTTGTCTTTTTCCCCTTCCTTGTGCAGCTTCCCCACTGCCTTCCCAGGCTCTCCTGGGAGTGCATCCTTTACAAAACACTGACACATACATCTCATTTCAGGGGTTTTTCTCTCAAAACCCAACCTAAAACACAAAAGAAGCCAGGAATCCAGTTGTCACACTAAAAAAAAAATATGTCCCAATATGTGGTTCTTTACTACCACAAGATTCAGTGGCAAGTGTAATAATAATTACAGCAATTTTGACTTATAAATGAATGAATAACGACAATGGTATTGCTAGTACTACAATGGCTTGTTGCCTACATTCACAGTCAGAGGAAATACCAGACTTCAGTTATGATGCATGGAAATAAAAATGTAGTTTTCCCCCACCTGTGTCAGCAGAACAGCAGTCCTCCAAAGATGTCCACGTCTTAAGCACTGCAACCTGTAACCTTACGTGGTAAAAAAGGAAGTTGGTGGACGTGATGTTCAAGACCTTGAGGTGAGGAGGTTATCCCCAAACACAACAGTCCTCACAAGAGGAACAGAAGGCAGAGTCAGAGAAGGTGATGTGATGACAGAAGCAGAGGGAGGAGACACAGCCAGGAGTCAAGGGGACCAGCAGTTTCTAGCCACTGGGAAAAGGCAATGAAACGACTCCTGCAGAACCTCCAGAAGGAACACAGCTCTGCCTACACCTTGATTTCAAATTTCTGATCGCCAGAGCTCTAGAAGCACAAACTGATATGTTTTGAAGCCAGAAAGTCAGTGGGAGCTTGTAACGGCAGCAATGAGAAATCTTATGCCACCCAAGTTCACAGACTCCTGCTGTGTATCCCCTGCCTTGCAGGGTCATAAACTCCAGGTTAGGAGCCCTTTCATAACAGTTCATTCCTTGTGGAGGATCTCTGTTCCTCCCACTAAAAAATAACGATTGGTCTTTTCTTTCTTTTTTTTTTTTAAGATCTTATTTATTTATTTATTTATTTATTTATTTATTTATTATTTATTTGGAGCACACAGTGTGAGCAGGGGAGTCTGAGGGGAGAGAGAGAGAAAAAGAGAGAGAGAGAGAGAGTGTGAGAATCTCAAGCAGACTCCCTGATGAGAATGGAGCCCACCCCCGGTCTTGATCTCATGACTCTGAGATCACAACTTGAGCTGAAACCAAGAGTAGGACGCTGAACTGATTGAGCCCCCAGGTGCCCCAATAATGATTGATCTTAATGATGCATATGACCTTTCTTGCTACTTGATTTATGAATTTCACTGTCTTTGTCAATCTAGCCTGGAAACATTTGGCACCTAAAAGTAGAACTAGGAATATTGAGAAAAATTCCTCCCACTCACCCCTGCTCCCTCCTCTGCAAACTAGGGAACACAAATGTTATTAGCCAGGAAGGCAGCAGAGGCTAGAAGGGGTGGTGGCTAAGTCTGGTGCACTGTAGCTAACTGCGTGGGCACCCATGTAGGGTGGCCAGGGAGAGTGGGTTGTGTGCCAGGGTTTGGGCAGTGGCTGGTCCTAGGGAAGCAGGAATAATCAATGGGTAGCAAAAGACCACTTACCCATGAAAAGCATACTCAGTCACTCAGTAATACTGATTTCTATTCAAGGACCATATAATACAACAGGAGGGAAAAGACAAAGCCACAAGAAGCACACAAGTAGGCAAAGCAGAGAATTTTTCTGAGTTAAACAATGGTTAGCATAAAGAGATACATAGGATTTTAGAGGGGGAAAAGAATCAATAAAGGACAGTTCTACTTGAGGGCCAGGGTGGGGGGTCGTCGGGGGTAGGGAGGGAAAAATAATGAAACAAGATGGGATTGGGAAGGAGACAAGCCGTAAGAGACTCCTAATCTCACAAAACAAACTGAGGGTTACTGGGGGGTGGGAGGGTAGGGATAGGGTGGATGGGTTATGGACATTGGGGAGGGTTTGTGCTTTGGTGAATGCTGTGAAAGATGTAAGCATGATGATTCACAGACCTGTACCCCTTGGGCAAATAATAAAAATAAAATTAAAAAAAAAAGACTCACAATCATTTAAGTGATAGGACTGAAAAGAATTGCATGACTTAATTGTCCAGAATTGGTAAAATTCCTTTTGTTTCCCAATAAAATAATTCTAAACCACAAAAAAAAAAAATAAAGTAAAATCCCCCCCCAAAAAAAAGCAGTGGAGGGAGCTCAGAGGATCACTTAGGGGTGAGCAGAAGGCAAGAAGCTCCTTGAAGAAGTAGAGGAGGAAAAAAAAAATGGACAGTTCTAGAGGGCTTCATGGAGGAGGTTGGAATTAAGCCCGTTCTTAGTGAGCGATTTGAATTTGAACAGCTAGAGAAGAGAACAACAGAAGGGCACTGTAGATTGCAAGAAAATGAACCAAGATGTGGAGGTGGGAAGGGGGCCCTCTGCTTGTTTCAGCTCATCATAACGAACTAAAATAATTAACTCAGAATTGGAGGTGAGAAAGATTTGCTCCCAGTGGACCAACAGCCCTGAGGATGAAGGTCTAGGACTGGGATGGAGGGGCTTTGAGGAGGGAAGGTAGGGTGGGTCAGTGCTGTACAGATGAATAGAGCGGGGGTGGCATCAGAGTGGAGTGACCGTGTAGGATAAGCTATAGGAACTGAGCCCAGGGTGCGTGCACACTGAGCTGCCTGGCTGGAGAGATGGGAGTGGGAGGTCTGCCTTGCAGACAGGTAGAAAGAGGGCAAGCCAGAGAAGCACACTAAATTCCAGGGCTTGCCACTATATTTTATTAATCTCTGAGTGCTTCCCTTAAATAGGTCAGATCCCTCTACCACAGTCCATGGGGTTTATCGATTTTTGTGGTCCAGAATTTTGCTGCATTACTAAGAATCCATTTCCAATTTATAAGACCTAAAGACGAAGCAGCTGTGTATTCAGCCTTTCCTTACTGAACTAGGGAGTGAAAAAAAAAGACTTCAGAAAACAGGAGAAAAGGAGGAAATTACATGAATTCTTCAAACCATGGTCCCTACAAACAAATCCTTTTTCCCTCTCCACTTTCCAAGTATTTGGTGGGTGGTTTGGGATCTGAGGGTTTTGTCTGTTTCTATTTCCTTTTCCCCAAGTACATTTGACTCAGATGTGAGAGATGGGTTGAGTGGATAATTTATGCTTGGAAGAACATCAAAAAGACCACGAGGAACTCATTTCTCTGAAAGAACCAGCCAGTTAATTAGAATAGTCCCGCTACTTTGATGTGAGGCAGGGAGATCTTAAGGAGTTCAGGACTCGTCAATGTGCAGAATTTTTCAGAATGCGATCTAGTTAACAGTGGTGTTATGAGTGATCCCAAACAGCAAAAATGGCTAAACCATTGGGGAGTACCGGGTCAGAAGCACTATTCTTTTTTTTAAAAACTATTTTATTTTATTTTATTTTTTTGCATATGTTACAGTTTTTTTAAGTTTATTTTTTCAGTGATCCAGGATTCATTGTTTGTGCAGCACACCCAATGCTCCATGCAATATGTGCCCTCCTTAATACCCACCACCAGGGTTGCCCATCCCCCATCCCCCCTCCCCTCTGTAACCTTCAGTTTGTTCTATTCTAGATGCAGTGCCCATTCCATCTCTAAATCCCTCAATGGTGCCTTTAGGGTAAGACAGTAGCCAGGGCTGGCCGGCAGAGGGGGCATGATGGGGTCTTGGGAGCCATGGCCTCAGCTGGGGCCCCTGTTTTGGTAGTGGCTGAACTCCTTTAGTGGACCCGGGCTCCCCCTGGAACAACCCTCCATATGTGGATTCAGTTCCTACAGGGCTGGTCAGCTGCAATTCCAGCTTCGGGGGTGTGGCCCGAGATCCTGGAGCCACTGACCCTGAGTCATGTCTTCGTCCTTCCAGCCCCGGGAGGGACAAACCGGTTTGCCTTATCTCCCCCTCTTTATGTTCTCAGCTCTTTGGCCATCTGTGAAGCTGAGTCACAGAATGAAATTCCTCTGTTTAAAATATCTAGAGTGACTTCTATTTTTCTGACTGACCCGTGGATGATTCCCCTGTGTCATTTCAACCCAGTCCCCACTCACTAGCAGGTGACATTCCATCAGCCTCCAATACTGAGTTTATATAGGATAAGGCATTCCAGGTGGAGCAGAAGAAGGATGGGTTACAGACAAGGTGAGGATGTAGGTGGAGCTTCAGGAAAGGGGACTTTTCTAACCCTGTTTGACCTTCCAGTTGGTGGCTCTGGATTGACTGCCCCACAGTACAAGTTTCCTTCTGAAGACACAGTATCGCCACTTCCCCAGGCAGTCTGGAATTTTAGTGAATGCTCTACATTAACAGAGAAAGCTAATGAAAATCTAGAATATTCTGAGGAAAGGACTCATTCTTATAACTGGCCCATATTTCACCACTTTTTGGAGAAATGACAGAGTGGTGGAGACCATGGTGCCCACTCAGAGTTGAAAATGGCCTTGCTTATCTCCCATCCTCCATCTCCCTCCCCTGCTTATTATTACGGAATCAATCACAGCTCAGAAGGTTCAGAGAAATAGGCAGTGAAGAGGGATGATCTAGATGTTCCTTGAATTCACCTGAAAAAATTTCCTTCTAGGTAAGAAAGCCCACACAAAGGATGAGAACCTTCTTCTAATACTGTTTTTCCTTCTGGGTTTCCAGAGAGTTCCAATTGCATGGCCATAACTTCTTAGTGGGTTCAGAGGCAACTCAAATTTCACTCAGTAGTATATAGAAATGTGGTTTCTAAAAATATTCTCATTTATGGAAAGGATAAAGATGGTGATGTCAGCTGACTTTCATTTTAGGCAACCGGAAGTAGTTCTGCTTACCTCAGCTTTTGAGAACACATTACTCTCACCAGTAAATTCTCTTTGAAAGCTATTATTCTTTTTTTTTAAAAGATATTATTTGAAAGCTATTATTCTATACACACACACACACACACACACATACACACTGTTTTTCACATTAGAAATCACTCTTCTTACTTATCTGAACCTTCCTTTTTGCACTCATTTTGTTGAATTCTGTGGGGGTTTGGAGCCTGGTGTCCATAGGAATTTGGATTCTTAGGGAGAAGCTTGTAGTAGACTTTGTAACTTTATTAATTCAGATCATTCTCTCTTCTACTCTTCTTCCTGCTGACTGGGTGTTAAAACCTTGACCTGCATCATCTATTGTTTTGAAATTATACCTCAATGTGGCACTCTCCAAGTTGGAGAAAAAAATAAAGGAAGGGGGAAAAAAGAGTAATTTTCTGTGATGTTATCAGTAAGGAAACCTGTATCAAGTTTTTTCTTTCTTTCTTGACTAAGGAATCCAACTGCTCCTTTATGTCATTTAGCGACTTAGTTGTCTTAATGACTCCAGGGACTCTCGACTAGCCCTGCCTCATATTAACTCCATGGAATCTGTATGTTTTTACGTGCTTTTATTAGAAGAACTGGCTGTCGTTTTGAATAGATATTAGACTGCTCTGTCTTTTATGTTGTTGTCCTATGCAAGTGTTAAAAACACCACTTTAAAAGACAGGACTGGCAAATTGTTTAGTTAAATTGTGCGTGGCAGATGCCTATGAATTCTTCACACTCATTACAGTTTCCCTGTAAAGTGCCATCATCCCGAAGAGATTACACTTTAGATATTTGCAGTGTTTATCCAAAATGATACAGTGACATTATGTGGTCTGCTTGGAAACCATCCCCCACCCTCAGCCCTCCGCAACAGCTCATGGAAAATGATTAAATGTTTCCTTCCATTGACTCTCGAGTTTCATCACCCCTTCATTCCAGGGACTCAATAGGAAACTTAGCGTGTATCTAAACAACGAGGGACATCACTTTTACTCAGGTCTAAATGCTGCATTAGTGTCATAGAATGATTGACTTATGCTCATCCCATTTTGTGCATGAGGTATTAAATATTGTTGGTGAGAAATACAGGGTTTAAGGGGTAAAACCATAAAACTTGAGACTCAAATTAGGAATTTTTCAAAATCTATAATGATACATTGGTCTTTTGTTATGAGCATGTGGAGACATAGAAATTTTAATAAATTGCCCCTTTCTTACAAGCTTGTCAGTTGAGGGATTTTTTGATTATGTAAACAAATCTGATAATTAATCCTCATCTCAGAGAAAAGACCACCTATCGCATATCCTTCCATGGATCACATCATCACTTATCATCAGAGTCTAGGATATTGGATCTGGAAGGCCCTTTCAAGGTTCTATAGTCACTGGATGAGGGTTTCATCCTTTTAACCACATGCAGGACCAAATGACAGATTCCTCCATGACATCCTGCCTTGACCCACTCAAAATTTATAGCTGGCAATTCACTCTGCAACTCAAAAACATTTACCACAATTCAAGGGGTTGAGAGGGATACAATTGTGGAATATTCTTAAATAGCTTCTAACTAATTTCCAATTTCCTTTTTTAGTTTGTTAAAAATTGAAGTGAAATTTACATAAAATGAACCATTGAAAATGTGTAATTCTGTGGCATTTAGTACATTTCACAATATTGTGAAACCACCACCTTTGTCAGGTTCCCAAATGTTTTCATCACCCCAAATGAAAGCCCCATTAAGCAGTTAGAACACATTTTATTTGTCCATTCATCTGTTAATCCATTTGGGGTTGTTTTCACCTTTTAGCTATTGTGAAGAGTACTGCTGTGAACATTTGTGTACAACTATTTGTATATATATATTTTTCATTTTGGGGGTTATATACCTAGGAGTGGAATTGCCAGGTAATTCTGTAACTAACTTTTTGGAGAATTGCCAGGCTGTTTCACTGTAGCTGCACCATTTTATATTCTCACCAGCAATGCATGAGGGCTCCAGTTCAGTTTCTCCATATCCTCACCCATATTTGTTATTTCTTCCATCCCTCCTCCATCCCTCACCTACCGTCCTTCCTCCCTCCCTTCCTTCCTTCCGTTTCCTTTCTTTACTTTTTCTTTTTTCCTTCCTTCCTTCCTCCTCCCTCCCTCCCTCTTTTCTCTCTTTCTCTCTTTCTTTTTCTTTCTTTCTTTCTTTCTTTCTTTCTTTCTTTCTTTCTTTCTTTCTTTCTTTCTTCTTTCTTTCTTTCTATTATAGCTATCCTAGTACTCAGTAAAAGGTATTTCATTGTGATTTTGATTTGCATTTTCCTAAAGGCTAATGACACTGAACATCTTTTCATGTGCTTGTTGGCCATCTGCATATCTTTGGAGAGGTATCTATTCAAATTCTTTCAGTTTTCTAATAGGGTTGTTTATTTTTTTTGTTGCTGAGTTGCACATATTCTTTATATATTTTGAATACTGGATGCTAATAAGATACTTGCAAATATTTTCTCTTATTCTGAAGTTTGTGGCCTTTTTTACTTCCTAGATAATGTCCTTTGATGCACAAAAGTTTTGAATTTTGATGCAGTCCGATTTATCTACTTTTTCGTTTGTTGCTGATGCTTTTGTTATCATATCTAAGAATTCATTGGCAAATCTAAGGTCATACTTATAAATTTTCCCCCTTAGGGAACATGGAAGGATTAAACATTTCATCCTCCTAAAAGTTAGGTATTGCCAGATAACTTGCTTTGTCCAATAAAATATGAAGTGTGCCACTTTTGGAAGGAAGCTTTAACAGCAAGCATAGAATTTGCCACATCTCCCATTTCTTGCTTCGGTGGTTACGGGAGCACACGTGTCAAGAAAGCCTCCATTGAGGACTACTACTCAGCCACAAAAAAGAATGAGATCTTGCCATTTACAAAGAATAGACAGAGCTAGAAAGTACTTTTCTAAGCAAAATAAGTTAAAGGAAGACGAATACCATATGATTTCACTCATATGTGAAATTTAAGCAACAAAACAAATGAGCAAATACTAATAAAAAAAGAAACAGAGAGGCAAAGTGAGAAACAGGCTCTTAACTATAGAAAGCACACTGATGATTACCAGAGGGGAGGTGGATGAGGAGATGGGGGAAACAGGAGGTGGGGATTAAGGATGATACTCGCTGTGATGAGCACTGGGTGATGTGTGGAAGTGCTGAATCACAATATTGCACACCTGAAACTAATATCACACTGTATGTTAACTATACTAGAATTTGAATTAAAACTTAGAAAGAAAAAAAAGAAAGCCTCCATTGAAAGGAAATGGTTTAAAACAAGAGAAATGAGGACAAGAACATGATTTTCTTCCTTTCTCTGATGGGATTGGGACTCCCCAAGGCCTAGATGCCCTTATGGAGGACTTGGAATTTTGCCTCTGGAACTCATTTTTTCAAGGTGTGAATTATTGAATGAGTTGAGTTTTTAATTTCATATTTCTATAAATACAGGGCCACATTAATGACAAACCTTCATCTGTCAACCATTGTTCAATAACACTGTCAATATATCAAGCACATGTAATAAGCTTCATAAGAATACTGACAACATAAGTTATAGTGGAAAATCAACTCTTGAAGTTTTCCAATAGAAGCAGAAAATATTATCTCATAAAGTATATGTGTTTTAAAAATGCTCATTAGAAAAAATTTTACAAGTGAGAAATTAACTTAAATGGGCATTTAGAAAGCTTATTAAAGCTCATATTAAAAGCATAAAATAAAATTTGCTGCAAAATTTGAGGGTAGACTGATAGCTGAAATTTCTGGAATAGTATAATATAAACTATACATATATGCGTGTTTGTGTACAAATATGTGTGTGTGTGTGTTGATTCCTCCCAAACACAGATTTCCTTTTACTTTGTCTTGAACTTCAGAATCAGTTTTATTATGTCTGCTCAGTTTAAATGATGACATTTGATTAAATTGGGATGTCTTTGTAAATGACTTCTCAAGTTTCTTCTTTCCATGTGAAAATTTCCAAAAGGCATCTTTTGAGTTGCTGGGCTATAATTTTAGTTTGGTATCAGTGGAGGGCCACTGTGAGTCAAACAGAATCGTGCTGTTTTCTGTTGATGTGACCATAGTTTTCAAAATGCTTTGAAATAAATATTGCCATGTCATCACAAGTGTAATTTGCTACATATTCACATAATATTTTAAATGATTTTAATAGCTATGAAATTTAAGTCAGTAAGCCTTATTTTAATAATCAAGACATATTTGAACAATATATAACACCCAGAATACTATGGTATGTACTCTGAGGGAGACTTCAAGGAGCTATTTGATAATTCTAGATTTTATGTCTATTTAGGAGTGGAAATTAAGAGAAATTCAGCAAGAATTCACTGATCATAAAACACAGCATTACTGAAACTGTTTAAAACTTTTGAAAATTAGTTTTCAGTATATTTTCTCCCTCACCCCCTTGGCTTCTTCCTTCTGTCAATGATGCAGTCTGCACCATTTTTCACCCCTACCCCCCGAAATTCCTATGTTGCATTCCTCTTCCCCAGTATTTCAGAATGTGACTGTATTTCATGTAGGATGTTTAATGAAGTAACAAGGTAAGATGAGGTCATGGGGGTGGGCTCTAAACCAGCATGACTGGTGTTTTTGTAAAAGCTGAGGACACAGACATGCATGGAAGGAAGACTGTGAGGACAGAGCAAGATGGAGGCCATCTATAAGCCAAGGAGAGAGGCCTCGAGAGGGACCAAACCTGCTGACGCTTTGATCTTGGACTTCCAGCCTCCAGAACTGTGAGGAAATAAATTTCTGTTGTTTAAGGCAACCAGTTTGTATTACTTTTTTTTGGCAGCCCCAGCTCACTAGTACAGTTCTCTTACTTTTAGGAAAAATTTTAATGGTTCACGTACTATGTAGAGCTATCCACGAATTAGATTTTGCCCAATGGTCTGGTTTTATTTTCCCTTATTGCCTTTCTCCTAACCTGTGCTCCAGCTGCTCCAAACGTTTTCTAGTTCCCTGATGCAGCATGGGAAATATCCTTAAGCCTGTGCTTATGCTGTCCCCTCTGCTTGAAGAAATACTTTTATTTATTTTTCCAGATGCAGCTTGTTTCATCTTTCTGTGGAGGCTCCCTGTGATCCCAGTGTGGTGTTGATAACATTTCTTCTGAACTATTCTTAAACCTTGTATGTATACATAGTACATTAGCTCTTCCTTTAACTGTTCAGAAGTGTGGACTCTTAAAAACAGCTAATATGTTCTATTCAACACTTCTGCTCTTGGAATCTATACAATGATTAATAAATATTTATAATATTACATACACAGCACACAGATTGTGAAAAAACTTCTATGTTTTTGCCAATTTTCTAACATTCTTTTTTAATTTACTTATTTAGGGACGAAGAGAGAGAGAGAAAGAGAGAGGGAGAGAGAATCTTAAGTAGGCTCCATGCCCAGCATGGAGTCCAACATGGGGCTCAATCTCACAACCCTGAGATCATGACCTGTACTGAAATCAAGAGTTGAATGCTTAACTGACTGAGTCACCCAGATGCCCCTCAATTTTCTAACATTCCTAAGTCAGGATTCATTTGTTGTGCTTCAAAAAAAAAATTCATTTAATCATAAGACCAAATGATGTTATCAAACTACTTCAAATAGTTGTGGTTAAAAAAGTTGTTGCTAGAGAAAGTGTGACATTTTTGAGTCATGCTCTGCATAAAGAAAAGCTTTATGATATATTAGCAGGGATTCTTGGGTGCAAGTGATGGAAACTGAGTTAGGGAGGGTAAGGAGAAGAGGAAGGATGTTCAGTGGTTTAAAGCAATAGCAAGAAGGTTGAAGAATCGGTCTTAAGAGAAGCAGAAGCTAGGCAACCGGACAGAATGAAGCTCACTTCCAAGGGCAGTCTGGCTAGGATGCTGTTGGGGCTCATGTCTTAATGATTTCAGAGACCTTGTGCCACAAATACAGGTTCAGAGTCTAGGGTGAGAAAGTGCATAGGTCAGGCATAGGCTGTGTGCCCATGCTCCAGGTTGCAGGCAGCCAGTGACAAGAAGAAGTTTCTGGTATTTCCAGCTTCTGTCTGGAGGGAGATAGGAGGGAGGTCTCTTTCTTTCTTAAAGATTCATAATGAAGCATTCTTTCAAGAATGAAAGAGTCTTTGAATCAGGGTAGAGCTCTTCTCACAAAAAAAGTGAAACATTTACTACAGCCCGTGCTTTTGACTATTCAACAACTATATATACATTTCTTCTGCCCTTGCATTTTTGAAGTAAGTTGTCCTGCCTAAAATAATACAGCCATTCCTTCTGTAACTAAAATATGACACTTCTTAATGGGATACAATCTAAATTATCATTTACTTCAACCACCTCCAAGTTTCTTGGGTGATAGACAGTCTTCCATGTCCACTGCAATGTCCTCTGAATATTTTACAACTTCAGGTCTTAGTTTCAACATTAAAATCACCAAAACACATTATTTACAACGTGGAGGAAAAGGATAGGAAAGGAAAAAAAGGAGATCATTTAAAAAAATGTTAACATAAGCATGACCCAGCAGGGAAGGAAAGATAAGTAGAGACTACATCCTCCACAGCCTATTCCACGTTCCCTGTGTCATCAGCCAGTACCTCAGCTATTGTTCACTCATGGGGATAAATCGGCTTTTTATCACTGAGGATTCTCCACCCTTGGTGAACTGGCCTGCATGCAGGTGGAGCATAGGGCATGGTAGCATGAGGACCTGGGGGGTCATCTGGGTTCCATTCAGCCCCCTTCTTCTTCTCATTGTGTAAGAACATCCCCGTATTTCCCCCAACCAACACTACCACCTCTCCTCCCCGACAGTCTTCCTTGATTCTGCCGAATGGGATGAGACACACGAATGGCATTGTTGTGTCCCCATCCAGAAGTATTCTTCTCTTAGTAAGACTCCAAGCAAGAGGAACACAACATCGCAGTGACCAGAAACACAAATATTTCACTGGGACTTTAGGGGAGAAAAAGCCTTACCTCTACTTGTTAGCGTCTCCAGCTGGGCTTGAAAATTAAATTGATATAAGGCAGATTAACAGGAGAAAAGCACACAGATTTTTACATGCACGTGGGAGCCTCCATAGGAAAATGAAGCCCCAAAGGGGTGCTGGGCCCAAGTGTCTTTATACTGTATCAAACAAAGTGGAAAAGTAATGAAATATACGGGGAGCCTAAAGGAAGGTAAGGGGTATTTTAACAAAGTGTATTTGAATAGATTTCTCTGGGCCTCAACTCCCCATCTGGTGATGAGAATGTTTCTTTCCTCCTGGCATAGGGAGAACATCGTTCACATGGGAGTGCATCTCCTGCTTTCATAAAGAAAATAAATCAGAGCATTCTTGCACCTGCTGCTTTTCAAGTCCCTTTAGCTTAGAATAATCCTCACGCCAATGTGACATTTTTGAAAGGCCTATTCTGCCACCCTTCAGACATTAGATCTAACCATGAGATGTGCCACCCTTATTCTTACCTGAAATCTATGTATTTTGGCCAATGGCAAGAAAGTACCTTATACTGAAAGCCAGTTCAGAGTATATACTGTATTTACAGGATAGCATCACAGACTTGCAAAGTGTTTTTTTCCCACCTGAGGTCAAAACTAGTCTTTAATATGTATTTTACCAATCGGTATAATGTCTATATCTGGATGGTAATACACCTGATAAAAACCATAAAGGCACACAAGCATCCATGCATTGTCTTACTGTCTTTTATTTGTAAAATTAATTTATTTGCCAGAAACAACATAAGATGAATCAACATGACAATATGTAAGATATTTATAAAGTCCAGGGATAATGATGCTAAAAGGATCATGAAAGAAAATTGAAACACAAAATAAGTACTAATTCCAGTACAGGAAAATGGCTGTGTTCCATGATGGAAGGTGTTTTGAGTAGTCAGTTTGACACTGGGAAGCTGGCTGCTCCCCATGGTGTGATAACTATTAGAGTCACAGTTTGGTTAATAATGCCAGCTACCTGGGTATTTTGCATGGTGAAACTGTCTTTGAATTTGTGCATAACCTCCCTTCCTGCCACTTTGGTCAGTTGCTAGGGTCTCACTGAGGAAGAGATGGGGTGGCTGTAGAAGGATACTGACCAAGAGCCACTGAGTAAGACATCTCATCCAGGTGGTGAACAACCACATAGAATATGGGTATTCTGACACTCTTGAACTCTTCTGTAAAGACAATCCACATTCTCTTTTCCAAACTTTTTGTCCCTACTTCCACTGTGTTCTTCTAAATTCCTGGCTATTTGGCCAATGTACTAATCAGTAATGTACCAGTTCAACCCTATCTCCAGCCACTTCTCATTCAGGAAGTATGTAGTGTAAAGTTCTCTTCACTGAGGGGTTTCCCTCCTCTATTGTTATTGAAAGCCACCATTGAATGGTGCAGCAGTGCTTGGCTAGAGCCATGATTCCATGAAGAGCCATCTATTTCCTCCTAATAAGTTGTTCATCAGGAATTACCCCCTGGAGATGAAAGTCAAGGTTGAAGAACTGGTAACAAGATGGTAGGACCAGAGGTTCTGGAAGTGGGTCATCCAGTTTTGCTAGATGATGAGGTATAAAACTTACATAAGGGGCACCAGATATTCCTAGCTAATTATAGAAACTCAGGCCACATAGCTCCCTAGTGTATCAGTCAGGAATGTCTCAGAATGCAAATCACAGAGTCCAACAAAAGGCAACTTAAGCCCATAGGACTTTGTTTCTCTGTGGAGAAAGAAGTTCAAGGGGAGGCAGACCCTGGCTTAGTTTGGTGACTGTGAGCTAAGACCAGCACCTCTGCAGTTCTTCTGGCTTTTTCCTTTTGATTTTGGAATGGTTCTTTCATCCAGAATGAAGTGCAGAATGTTTTTACTCAGACACCCACATTCCAGGCAGGAGGAAGTAGAGAATCAGGAGCGCCCATTCAACAACCCCTTGTATCAGGAGAGGACAGTCTTCACCAGATGCCTCCAGCGATTTCTGCTTTGGTCTCATCTGCTAGAACTGTGACAGAGGCCACTCACACCACCATCTCCAGTGGTCAAAGTTGCTGGGAATTTGACAATGTAGCTCTTCAGTCTTGGTAAAGGCACAGATATGGGAGTAAGAGTTTAGGCATGAGAAATGATTTGGCAGCCAAGTGTTTAGCACACTTGGTGATGACAATTAGGTATTCCATTTCTACAGGGCCTCAAAAGAAACCAAGAGCTGTTCCTCAGAAGGAAAGTAATTACCAGTGCCGAGGACTCAGAGCCTGTCACTCTCCACTGGGACTTGCCTTGGGCTTCAGACAGCTACCCAATCTGCTGTAGATACTTTGCCCTCATATTGGCTCTGCCAGTTTGCAGACATTGATTGACCCAGCTGCTTGCCCTGCAGCTGATCACATGAAAACTTGTCTTTCCCTCTGGGCACTTCTCAAAAAAGGAAGTAATTTGGGAGAACAGCGAATGAGTCAGAGTGGGCCACTCAAACCTTATGGAATATGTTGCTTGCAAAGTTCAGATGTGTCTGATTCGTGATGATAGGGAGGCTAAATTTGGCAGCTCTTGCCCTTCACATGGGAGGTGGATCCCAGCATGCCCAGGACACGAGATCTAATATTTGACCCGGGCAACACTGAGGTTGTTTGTGCCATTTGTCTCCACCCTCTGGTGTAGTGTTTCCCCAGCTCATTGAAAGCATCTGCTGCTTCCCACTGGCAGGTGCAGAATGTGGTTTCATTACCATAACAGGTTCAATGGGTCCAGGAGCCAATATGCTAATATAGGAATCATTCCAGGCACTAAGGATAACTATTCCAAGGGCACATATTCTCCTACGGAACTAGGAGGATGATACGAGAGGGTCAGGGACCCATTTCGACAGCTGCCAAGGGAACTCAGATCTACCCTCTGTTTATTCATCATCCCCATAATGCCCCACTCTGACCAACGGATGACAGTAATGCTCCAGCATCCTGGGAATTTGCAATTTTTTTCACTTTATTGAGACATATTTTACACATCATACAATTCACCCTTTTCAAGTGCACTTTTCAATGATTTTTAGTAAATTTACCAAGTTGTGCAACCATTACCATAATTCAATTTTAGAACATTTCCATCACTCCCATAAGGTCTCTCTGGCACACAGGTAAAAGAGATCTTACTGGAGTAATGAAAATATCATCAAATGGAATTTGAAAACATTTTAAAATAATTGCATTATATTCCATCTTTTGATGAATGACCATCACTTAAATACCCACATTTAGATTGTTAACATTTGTGATAATATACACAATGATATAAAGAACATCACAATCTGCATATATGTATGTGTATTTCTTAATATATACATCTAGGATAAGTTTCTAAAAGTGGAATTAGTGGGTGTTAATGTTTTTAAGTCATGAGCATCCCCAAATTATAAAAACTATAGAAGCCTGAATGAAGGATAAACACAGTGGAAGGACTTTTTCTAACTCTGTGGTTGGCAAAAATGTCACGAGAACAATTATTTTTGGAGACAGCCAACACCTACTGTGATAAAGAGGGGGCAGTCTACCCCATAGGCCCTAAAGTATACCCCAGGCGGTTCTGGGAGCTTCCCTCAGTGCTGGTTCCTCTGTTGCCAGGAAATCAATTCCTTAGAAACTGCCTGTTAAAATTTAAAACCTGACTGTTCCTAAAATGTTAAAGCAAAAGCCACATAAATGAGCTAAGGTCTGGGCCAGAATGGGCAGCTGTGATTTCTTTTCCTTACTTTTTGTGTGTATTGAGTATTCTATTTTTAGAAAACCAGACTGTAGGGACTCTAACCAGAGTTCTTTGAGAGCAGCCTGGACATACCTGGGCGACAGAGGTCCTCTGAAATGAGGGTGACATTCATCACTCGTCGGAGCCCTCACATTAGCAAAGCTGAGAAAACACACTTCAGTTTCTCACTGTGAGCCAAGGAAACACCAAGCCTGAAATTCAGACCCTGCAATCCTCCAGTTGTTTCCTAACTACTAATCTGTCATCCTTATTCACAACATTTTCCCACCACCACCCTCAGGTGGATAGCTTTGATAAGTCTTCAAGGTAAAAGAATCAAACCCACAACAAAAGAAATTTTAAATGACATTTATTATTTCAATAGGTACTTTTCCTATGCTTTTCTATATCCCAGCATATTCAAAACAAGACAATAAATGGTTTTGCATGCATGCAATAAATTGCGGTATTGAATGATTCCATTCAATCTTCACTGTTTGAGTGTAAGTGCTTTGGTTTACCTTCTCCTGATATGAAAGGGGGAAGAACAATCCTTGCTTTTCTAGGCTTTTGAAAGAATCACATGAGTTTTCTGGGTCAAAATAGGTCTAATGTGCTTTTACCCAGGCTACTCGTATTCCTCAGCACCATACCTGATATGACCATGTCCTGTAAGCTGACCTCCTTGGACTTCGCTGAGGTTCTGGGTCTTAAGACTCCATTGGCCTCCTCTTGCTTGTTAATGAGGGATCAACACAAAAAGCAAATTAAAGGCTAGAATAAACTGTATTATATTAGGAGGTATCAGTCTGAACTCATATAGTTTTTAATATATATGCTGAGAAATTAAGAAATAAATAAAATGCTAAATTAAATTATTTTACATTAAGGTATTATTAAAAAGAAAGGTGTGTGTATACCTGGATTAGTATACATATATATAGTTCCTAGCTCTGACTGCTGAGAGGGCCTAAAACGATGACATCCCCAAAACAGCAATCAGTCCTAATGCCCAGATCTTGGTTTCTAAAAGCCATTCTTTAATCAAACAATCCAGGACCCCTTGGAGAAGTGGTTGATTCTAAGGCTGGGGCAGGGACAATAGAAGAAGAGACTGGAGCTCAGTGCCAGAAAGTAAGGAATGTTAAAAAGAAAGAAAGCTAGAGAGAAAGAGAGGAAGGAAGGAAGAAAGCAAGGGGCAAAGGAAGAAGAAAATATGTTAAGAAGACAGAGGAGATGATATTCCTAGTGGGTAAAACTGGAAAAATTTGAATACAAAATTAAAATAAAAGTATCATTGGATTCCCATCCAATGATAAATAAATATCCACGAGTCCACATTACAGAAATTACTGAACAATTAGAGAAGAAAGACAACTCTTCATTACAGAGCAACTCCAGTTAGTACATGTCCTAGGAATGAGGGTAAGTGATAATTACCATTACAATATCACAATAACAAATGCTATAGGCAAGAAACACTGACGGATGTTAAAGCAGTGGTTTTAGAAAAGTTCACATTATTTGGAATTCCTATGGTTACAAAACTCTAGATCAGTTTACAAGAAAGACGGGTAACACAAGGGCAAGAAGGATCGCTGAGCATTTAGACCTCATGGATCTGGGGACTCGAAGCTATTTTGAGTTCCTTCTCTCTGCTTTTCTCAAGTTCATTCTACGGATTGACTTTCAAGTATAGAACCATGAACTCATGCATGTTTACATAATATATATGCTTTTATGATATATCTTTTATAATAGAAAATAAATGATTTATTGATGTTACATTGCACCAAAATAATGGCATCTAGTTTCCAGGCTTTATGACCACCTTATATAAACAGACTGTGTAAATATGACTTATCTGGGTCACATGATTGAGTCAGGGGGTGAATTAAGAGCTAATAGGGAAAAAAAATCTAATGTTCCTACTTTTGTGTATTACAGGTCAGTCACTCCAGATAGACTGACTTTTTTCTCAGGTCCCTTTCCATGATTCCTAGGGAAAAATATCAATTGGCCAGCTTGGCTCAGATGTTTGCTGC
This sequence comes from Ailurus styani, assembly GCA_002007465.1. Lineage (NCBI taxonomy): Eukaryota > Metazoa > Chordata > Mammalia > Carnivora > Ailuridae > Ailurus > Ailurus styani. The sequence continues at coordinate 269,396 of LNAC01000310.1, read as the reverse complement.
CATCTGTACTGGTCAAGTTTGGCCACAAGGTCACTGGAGCTCCTGTAACTGTCACCTATGTATGTGAAAGAGCTGGCTTAACAATCTAGTAGCTATCTACCATAGCCTGCAGAGAGGACCATCTCTCATCTAGGACCAGCTCTGGGGCAGATACTGTTTTAAGCAATGAACTTGTCTATGTCACTTACACCCAGGGTGATGACCCCATCTAATCTTATTCCATTTTGTGCTCCTAACTGCTTGCTCTACTGTCCATCTTTTAAAGAACTGTTTTTATTTCCTGATTATAATGTTATAGATGTTTATTCTGAAGAATCAAAAAAATATAGACAACATGAAGACTAAAATAAAATACCCATAATATCATCATGCATAGAAAAATACTGTTAGAGTATTTCCTTACAGTGTTTTCTATGTGTATGTGTTTGCAGTTTAATCCATATTATATATGAAACTTGTACCTTGTTTGTTTTGTTTTTAGATTTGTATTATGAGAACTTTCTTATGTCATTAAATAATCTTTAGAAATTTCTTTTTCCAAAGCTGACTTATAAATGCTCAATTTTACAGGTTACACTTATTATTGAGTAGCTATTTTGTTCCCTACTGTTTTCTATAAATGATTCCATCATAATACGTTTGTGTAAATATTTGCCTGTGTCTCCAGTTATTTCATAAGTAAATAAATTTATGTCATGAATTTCTATAAAATTTTAATCTTACAGAATTTATTCCACAGATTCCTATGTCAAAGGTAGGTCTGTGACTTTAAGGGCCTTGAAACTTGCTGCGCGGTTGCTTTCCTGAAAAAGTTCTCGACTTGACTTGCGTTCACACTACACAGTGAGTTTGGGGGGGAACCCTGACCCTTTTGTGGGAGGTTAAACTTTCCGAATAGATGACAGACACTCAGTCCCAGGGGAATTCGAATCTTGGAGAAAAGTGAATTTTTGGAAGTATGATCTGAGAATAGGTGCATCCTTTAACATTTTAAATGGAAGCCACAGCTGATTGGAAGAAGAACAGAAAAGGCAGAATCAGTTAATATTTCTGTGACGATAAAAAGTGGATCAGTTGAGGTAGAACTCCTTCAGGAGAAATACATTTGGGTAGCAGAGAAGGTGTTCAGACATAGAAGATGGAGTGTTCCTTACTTGGAGCTAATCTTCGAAGAAAAGAGAATAGGTTTATATTTCACACACACACACACACACACACACACACACACACACACACACACACACTGGAACTAAGAAAACAAATACCAAAATGATCAATTTTAAGAGGGCAAAGGAGAGACAAAATCCATTAGTGGCACTAATATGAAAAATTGGATGTAAGGTAAGGGATATGCTTTTGTTAGAGCCACACGGAGAGAAAAGGATTGATAGGACAATAGGACAGAACATGTCTGGAAAGGGAGATCTAGAGAGAACAAACTGTGTTTGAAACAAGGAGGCAAAGGTGGTGCTGAGGCCCGTGTAAGATCAGGTGGCTGCCTCCAGAGTGTATATTGGTAGCAGGAGATGGTGTGGGGACAAACACGCAGGGAAGTAAGTCCCTTAGAAGAGGAGGCCATGCAAAGCTATATTTAGGGGATGATGTCAGAGCACAGAACTTAGAGATTTGCATTGAAGTGTAGGCAGAAATCACAGAGGAGAAAGAAGATTAACAAATATGAGGCATGAAGGAGCAAATGATAATAGAATGAAAAGAATTTAGGGGATGAGTGAAGAAATGGAAGATGCTGCATTCAGTTCCTATGGCAGCTCTAACTTGGTGGCTTAATGGGACACAAATCTACAATCTTATATTTCTGGAGTCAGAAGTCCAAAATGGGTCTCCTTGGGCTAAAATCAAGGTGTCAACAGGCTTATGTTCCTTTGGATGCTCTGGAGGAGGATCCTTTCCCTTCCTTTTCCAACTTCTAGAAGCAGCCATGCTTGGCTCTGGCTCTGTTCTGTCCTCCCATCTCCTCTGACTCTGATTCTCCTGCCTCCTTCTTCTGAGAACCCTTATGATTATATTGGGCTCACCCAGATAATCCAGAATAATCTCCCCACCTCATGACCATTAACTAAATCATGTCTTCAAAATCCCTCTGCCATGTAAAGTGACGTAATCACAGGTTCCAGGAGTGAGGATGTGGACATCTTTGGCGGACCACCCATCTGCCTACCATAGACACCAAACATAGCTGGACTATGTTGGACTCCAGCAGTTGGAAATGATCTTACAGGCTATCCTGGCCAGGTTTCCCTTCTGAAGCTTGGAGCCTTCCTCTTTGTCCTTAGGCAGAACAAATGATGAAGGATCCAGAAATGAAGTGAAAACATGGGGGCCTCAGTTTAAAAAAAGATTAAAAAATAGATAAATTAAAATAAGAAAAGCATGGGAATTTAGAGAGAATTTACTTGAGATGAATAGGAAGCAAAGAAAGTCATTGTTTCTTTCCCCCATAAAATGTAGCTGGTACCATTTAAAATAAAAATCCTGTGGTTCATGTATACAATGGAATATGACTCAGCTGTCAGAAAGGATAAATACTACCATTTACATCGACATGGATGAAACTGAAGGGGATTATGCTCAATGAAATAAGTCAAGCAGAGAAAGAATTATCATATGGTTTCCCTCATAAGTGGAATATAAGGAATAGTATGGAGGACCACAGGGGAATGGAGGAAAAACTGAATGGGAAGAAATCAGAGACAGACACAAACCATGACAGACTCTGGGCTCCGGGAAACAAAGTGACAATTACAGACGGGAGAGGGGATAAGGGAATGGGGTAACCAGAGGATGGGTATTAAGGAGGACACGTGTTGTGATGAGCACTGGGTGTTATATACAACTAGTGAATTATGGAACACTACATCAAAAACTAATGATATTGGCTAACTGAACATTAAAAAAAAAAGAATAAAAATCCAGTGGCTGATGGAGGATTTTTTAACAAAGCACTGAGTGAGAAGATATGTGTTCTCTGGTTGCAGCAACATGTGAGAGAATTTTCAGTGTCATTCTGGAGAATGAGGAGAAAAAGAAGTGATTACAGTTCTTTTATCCATTTTGACAAGTCTTTATTTCTTGGGCTAATGGAAAGGATCACATGAGTGGATATTAAATATAAAAGCATGAACTCTTGAACATAAGATCTGCATGGGGAGAGGGTAGGGAAAGTCTTGTTGGGTGTGTCAAAATGAGGACCACAAAGCCCTAACGTTTACAGGGCTTGTCACCAAAGAACCGTATGCAGGAAGCACAAACTCCTTGGAGGGAGAAGGCCTGAGGTCACCACAGGGGGGTTAAGAGGAGCAACAGCTGTGCACAGGTTGTCTTCACCTGCAACAACCATCATGGGACTGTCGTGAAGGCATTATGGGACAGATTCGAAGCTGGTTTTTTTTTTTTTTTTTTTTTTTTTTTTTTTTTTTTAATTTTATTTTTATTATTTGCCCAAGGGGTACAGGTCTGTGAATCATCAGGCCGAAGCTGGGTTTTTAAGGTAAAGTAACAATCACATGATTACAACATGGGACTGACTATGGACTAAGATATGGAGAAAATCATGTAAGGCAAAGAACCTAAGAAAATAGGAAAAAAATTGAGGACAAGTGAATTTATTCTCTGCTGCCCCCCCCCGCCATGTTTGTTATTGGAAAAAGTGAGAATAAATGAATTGGCCCTTACAGAAAGGAAAATAATAATTAAATTGATATCATGGAGTTAAGATCTGTCCTTATAGTATACTTAATACAATTCAAAGACCAAGCCTGTTAATGAGGGAAAACTGGAGTCTCTGCCAAAAAAGAAGGGAGGGGAGGAAGATGAGATGAATAAAAGGAAACTTTTTAAATAACGGAAAGAGTTTTAAAACTAGAAAAAAATGTCCCTTTATTTTGGAATGATTCCTTTCTTATTATCTGTGCAAAGTAATAAATATTCCCTTCTGGAAATAAAAAGTCATATTCTCAAAATTGTGTCTACTTTTATTGGTGACATTCAAAAGAGTAATCCCCCTCAAAAGATGCATTTTTACTAAATCTTTAGTGTCGAGATGGCAAGTATAGCTTTTAGCTGAACCAGGAAATAAGTAAGTGTTGAACGTAACACTCACTGCTCACTGATGAGAAAAGAGGTTGGAGGACTGCCATTTTAATTGAAGAAAATGAAATCTTATTTTGCACTAAATCCTGGAAGGCCTTAGCTCTGGCACCAGTAATATCAGAACCAAGGTCAGCTTCCTGGTGGTGTAAAATCTCAATGTAGTGCATCAGAAGACAGATTTTATTTATGAAGAACTCAGAGTGCTCACTTCTTTGGAAGTAAAACCTCAGGATGTGGGGAAATCACTGGTACAAGAGTTAGCAGCTCCGCAACTCCCTTCTAAACTGTGCCCTTTGGTGGATTCAAAGTGAAGCACTTTGACATCCATACTCCCCTTAAAGCTTCCTTGTCAAGGACTCAGTGGTAGGTTTGGTGTGTTATGCAAACCTGAACTTCCTCGTTTGTACTTGAAGTTGACATGGTGGCAGTTACCACAATGAAAGGACATGTCTATAGGTGCAGGAGAGAGCCATAGGGAGGGAGGTCAATGCCTCTGTGAGCATGCATGCATCATTATTAAATAATGGGTGAGGAGTGTGGATGGTCAAATGGCCACCTCATTGGCATGTTCTTCTGGAAAAGTCCAAGAATGTGTCATATGGCTTCAGTGAACTTTCTTAGATGTGATTCTTAACTTCTGTCTAATGTACAAATAGGAAAAATAATGATATTACAGTGTTCAGATCTATCTCTTTGCAAAGGAAGAAGTTTCCGGTAAGCTGGTTATGATTTGTGTAATAGTGGAATTCTTTCTTTGACTTCAGGTGACTTATTTCATTTTGCTATGGTTACTGAACTCCACAGTTCACCCCCTGGGCCCCACTCCCAACCATGATGGCATCATGAGAGAATTGTGGGCTCTGGCATCAAAGAAATGCAGGCATTCCTCAGACTTACCCCTGGCCAGCTATACAATCTTGTTGCGGGCATTGAAGAGCTCTGAGCTTGCTTCCTTTGCTGGAGATTGAGGAGGTAACAGCTGACCCTTGGCACTGACATGAGAGTCAAATGAGCATATGGCAGATAAGAGGGAACCAAGAAAGGCAGCTTTCCCTTTCCAAGCAAGGGGTAGCATCACATGTTCCTTTGGTTGGGGGACCTAGAGCTTATGTAAGGATACCTGTGGTACTGGGAAGGTGCCCATAGTCTTAGGCAGTGGATTAAAGCTTGAAATGATTTCTTCATTCCATCCTAGCCCTCAGTGCTTCCCCCATTTTATATTTTATTTTATTTTATATTAATTTTATTTTCTCATTTTTCCACCTCCCACTGTCATACCCTGCCCAATTTCCTAAAAACTCTGAATGCTGCATATATATACCTACCTATGAGACAGCTTGACCTGAAGTCCCACAGGTGTTGAAATTAATTTGTTCAAAACTGAACTCCAAACCTGAACACCAGGAAGAATATTTCACAATATTTTTTATTAAAGATGTTGCTTATTTATTTGACAGAGAGAGACAGCAAGAGAGGGAACACAAGCAGGGGGAGTAGGAAAGGGAGAAGCAGGCTTGCTGCTGAGCAGACAGCCAGATGCAGGGCTTGATCCCAGGATGACAGACGCTTAATGACTGAGTCATTAAGGGTCCAGGGGCCCTTCTTTTTTTTTTTTCCCCTTAAGTTTGTTGTAAACTAGTGAAATTTTCTCAGGAACTGGCTCTGGGCTCACACTTTCCCCCAGTGTCACTCCAATCAAACCAGTCTGGTTTTCAGGTTCTGAGACTATCCTGTGCCTTTCTTAGAAAATCTTTTTCTTAATATGTTAACACACAAGACTGAACACATCTCGCTTGCTATCAGTCATGTTCCTTGTAAAGGCCTTTCTGTCTAAAATGCCCCTTTGTCATGCGAGTTACCCCCTTTAATGTGCAGAGTGTAATCCTTGGTCAGGGACTATACTGTGATCCCTTGGAGCAGGGAAAGGAATTGATGGGAATCTATTATATGATTTTTCAAGCCGATTTCCTGAAAACTAAGGGTTTTCTTGTTTTCACATGCAATTAATATCAAGGTTCAAATTCACCAATTGGTATTTGAAGTGTTGCTCATTCTCCTAGCAATTCACAGTTTGAAGAGTGTTTATCAGCTTCGACATTGACATTATGAAGCTGTTGCCATAGTTTGAGGACCCTGTGGGTCTTATAATCACAAAGCAGTAAACTCACACATCACCCTGACCGATCCCCAGACTCTTTGAGGAAAACCTTCTAAAACACCAGCAGCAGAACTTGTCTGAGCTGTTAATTATATATCCAGGGACTTGGGTTAAAAGTTTGATTGCGAAGAATTGTAAAATATTATGCTCACCACCATTCGCTCTATCCTGACTCAACTTGTTGAACACAATTATAAATGAATTAGACATGACAGTTTTAACCTTCTGTTAATTCCACAGTCGTAAAAGACCAGATGTAAGAAATTCACAGTAGAGTAGATACATGTAGAGTTTGCAAATAGAATTTGCTACTCTATTTTGCTTGGCTATGGCCAAATTTGAAGAATTCTATCCCTTTGGTAGTTTGTAGATGGCTTTTATCTAGAGAGAGCCAGAATATTCTCTCCTCCACTGCCTGGAAGAACTTTTATAAACCAAGACCGGGCAAGAAATCTCCCCCCTTGGGAATTTTTGTTCTGGTACAGACTGATGGACAAATGAGCCCTGACACACACCAGATCCTTTTTGTAGATCAATAATCCTCAAATCCAGTATTGACAAATAACGAGGTGTCCCCATCCGTGGTGCATCTTCCTTAACCGTATTTGGTTTCTTAGCCTCATGGTTCTCCAAGTGTTCTGATCTGCACATCAATTTGGACATAGGATGAACAGCTTTTGATTTTAGAGTCTAAGGTCGAGAATACTTAGCAGTTAAATTTTCTCATTTTTATTCCCTCAAGTCAATGGAACACATAACTTTTTTTTGTTTGTTCTTGTGTAGAACTCACGTAGGATAGTGAGAGCTAACACTTCTTGACTGCTTTCCAAGCATCAGGTACCATTCCGGGAGTCCTGCATCTGTTCACTCAGATGCCTGTACAGCCCTATGGGTTAGGTACGCAGATATACAAAGAGGATTGAGCGCTTTGAAACACATATTTCTTGGAAACCAGCTCGTATATGAAAACTGTCGAAAGCCACCAGATCTGTACCTTGCGCTATATGTCAGTCCCCACCCAGCTTTCAGACAAGGAACCAAAAGGTGGCTGCCATTTCAACCATGAACCGTGCTGTGTCACACAAGTTCACAGGGAATCAGAGCAGACAGTCCCCGGCTTTACTCTCCATCCAGCTCACCTTGTGATGCTGTTAAAATGCAGATAAGGAATCCGCAGGTCTGAGGTGGGGTCTGAGACTTTGCAGGTAGAGCGGGCATGGCTCCTCTTCCGACCACACTTGAATCACTAGGGAACAAGACAACGGGCTTAATGTGAGAACTGCTACACAAGGGGCCCTTCGGAGCATTTGCAGGATTACAAGACTAACTGACTAACCTTGAGGACAGGCTAGTGCGGTACAAGGCAGGGGCCAGACAGGTGCTGGGAGGCAAAACTGAAGAAGGTCCTCACTCCGAGGGCCGACCTCCATGTGCCTGGTACTATGGAGGGGAGTACTTCCCTCAGCCCTCTCCTGTTACCTCACTTCACCTCCTTGCCTCTCATTCCTGGCTCTGACCAGCCTCACCTGAAGGAGAGATCTTACCTTGTACTGAGTTTTATCATTAATTTCTGGGCTGCAGACAATCCAGCACCTCAGATGAAGCAGAGAGAAATCTGGAACACCCCATGGAGCTCCCACGGGCTTTCTTCCCTTGTCAGACCCACACTGTCTGGTGCAGAATAATAGATGGGCTCCATGGGAAGTTCTGTGGGGATCCACACAGCAGGGAGGGTTTCAATGCGAAAACATCCCATGTTATGCCCCAGAGAGTTGAGCTTATGTGACACTCTCTCCAGGAAGTCTGGCTTCAGGGATTCTGGGCTTATTTACTGAAAGTTATTCATTAGGATATCCCACTAATGGCATCCACTAAAAAAAGCCCCTTCCTTCTAGCAGAAACCATTAGTGTTTTCACCCATTTGTTCAGCTGATGAGAAGTTTTGGCCAGGGCATCTCCCAGCAAAGTCAGTGAATGGAACCCAGGCCAGCAGTTCAACTCCTCCCTCCGTCCTAGTTGCTAAGGAGCAATTTTTGGAAATGTTCAATTACTTCTGGCTCACTCTGTAATATTATGATCCACAGTTTACAAAAAGTTTTGCATAACTCACGTAACTGGTGTAAGTGGAGAAGCCAAGATTAGTTGCATCCAGTCCAACTGCATAACTTGAGTATTTTAACCACACAGTGGACATCACAGTTGGTGCTGACTATGGAGACCTCCTTCCTTGCTCACAAGGCTGGCCTGCATGGATGGCATCAGTGGGTTTCTTGATCCCCTACTGATTTGGGCCATTGGGCATCAGCCACATGAGATGGGATAGGAGCCAGAGGAGGCTGGGTCATTTATTCTGACTGGTATCACCTCTGGCTGGTCTGTGACCCTGGATCATGCCACAGCTTCTCTCTGGTGGCCCATGCTATGAGCCACCCTCTCTTTTCTTGCTCTTTCAGTCCCTGAGGTGCCCTCAGGTGCTCTTCTATCCCTTGTGATCCTCAACACTGTGCCACATCTTTACAAATAATTGTTCTATCAAACTTCTTCAATGACACAATTTGAGTGTGACATCTGTTTCCTGCTAGGAACTGATTGGCTCAAAGTCGGCACACCTGTGGACCCTGAGTGCTCATTGGTGTATGTTTTTAACATACTTCATCCAGACCAAATCAAGTGGCTGATTGTGAGGCTAAGGTAATGCCATCTTGTCTCTAAGTTCCCTAAGCGGTATGTTAAACTCCCATGTGTTTAAAAGTTCTCTTCCCACTTTTTTTTTTCCCCCAGAAAGGTCGTCCACGCCCGGTGTAGCCCATGGACCTCATTGCCTGGGATGTCATAAATAATGACAGGCAGGATATTTTGAGCCTTTCCTCCCTTTCAGTGCTCCCGGAACATAGATTAAAACTGTCATCTTCAATTAGCAGAGAAGCCAGCTACAGCAGAAAGAGCGACTTTCTCAAGGTCACTACCAATTGACTCCCTGCATTCCCCTTCACTTTCTGAGACTTCTGCAGCAAGTGCAGAGTGTGTCCACTCTGTGCCTGCTATCATCGTGTCTGGGATGAGCTATATGGAAGAAGAAAGCAATAACTACACTTCCATTTCCATCACTCTTTGTTGAGGAGTTGAAACAGATCGAAGGACCCCTAATTCCGCTTATTGGACATGCCAGTGTTCAAAGTCAGTGGGAGCACCGAGCAGCCTGCTGAAACCTCTCTCCCCTGCCCTAGCTTCTCTACTCCCGCCATAGTTTTAGAACTTCCATAAACTTAAAATTTCCACTTAAAATTCCTAAGTGCCAATTGTATTACTTGTAGATTGCTCTGGATGCTAATTGAATCCTAACCTACATCCATTTGATTTTGCTAAAAGGTGTTTGTCTCTACTCCTTGGGAGGCCTGGGAGTTTGTTTCTATTTTTGCAGAGGTGATACAGGAAAGAAGTCCTACTGGCTCATCCTTAGGAAATTCATGCTCCCCCCTCACGTCCCTGCCCCTTATGCCTTGGCTGTTGCAGGTGAATTACCACCCTTCCCTCAGGTCTTCCCATTTGCATCCTTCTCTTGACCTGCACTGTTGGTAAATGTTGTTGGAGGTTTGAGAGTGAGCTGAATCATATTGAAGAGTTTTCACTACAGATTAAGGCATGAGGTCCCAGACTATGATGGCAATCGATACTGTCTGTGTTTACCAACCAGAGATATTAAGACATTTAGCCAAGTGTTATGAGATTTTTAGCAGCCATTGTAAATGAAATGCTGCAGCCGTCTTCTAATCTCTGCCCAGGGAAAAGGGCTGACACAGCATGTTAAACTATGGACGTCAGACTTCTCTTGGTTTAGGGGTTATGCTCTCCTCCTTGGCCAGACTGCTCAGAAGAGTTGTAAACAAGAAACGTATTTTCCTGATTTAAACATTTTTTGACATTTTATTATGAAAAATGGAAATACATAGCAACTTTGGAAGAATTTTAGAGTAAACTAAATGGGCTGAATGTGACTCCATGAAATCATATGATGAACTTCTATCCCTTAGTAATCACAGAGTGTGGCTGTATTTGGAAAGAGGCTTTTTAAAGAGATAATTAAGTTAAAACAAGGTCATGAGCATGGGCCCTAATCCAGTCTGACTGGTGTCCTTATAAGAAGATTAAGTTTGGACACAGGCAGGTCCGGAGGGAAGACACAGAAGACAGCCATCTGTAAGCCAAGGAGAGAGGTCTGGAATTGATCCTTCTTTCCTAGCCCTCAGAAGCAGTGAATCCTGCTGGAAGATTTGTCTTGGGTTTTGAGTCTCCAGAACTGTGAGAGAACAAATTTCTGCTCTTTTAAAGGCACCTAGTTTGTGGTACTTCCAAAATTAAAGCAGCCCTAGGAAATTCATTCAAGCCATATGTCCACGACCTAGGTTCTGCCATGACCGTGCTCCTGTTTTTCCTTTATTATGCACCTTCTTAGGCGGCCATTCCTCTATCATCATTCTAGCCTGACTTAAATTTTATCTTTTATTTGTTTGTCATCCCATGGCCCCAAAGGACACAAAGGGATGGTTCCCACTTGAGGAGCAATTAGCCCTTTGATAACTGAGGGGTGTTTATGGTGGCATGATCAAAAGTATACATGGGCTTTTATAATTGTATTCAGAAAACTAGAACACTTCACAGGTGTATGGCTTCTTGGGTATAAAACAAGTCTTGTAGAAATAGTGGCACATTCAGGCAGTGGTGGCTTCTGTCTGCACCCTGAGCTCTTATGATGTCCTTGGGAAGAAAGAAGCACAAAGACCTCCACCGGGCATGTGGTTGGCATGTGAGGTGAGAAGCAGGGTGGGCAGACAACAGGCTTCCACGCATGTACAGAGCAGCATAAAGGAACCTGGGAAGAGCCCGGGCAGAGCTGTCCCAGGACCAAGGGGCTGACTGTCCCTTACTGGGAAGATGGGGTCTCCCAAGCCATGGTCAAGGACAAGGAAAATGTCCCTATGACTATAGAGAGTGCATCCTTGACGCAACCCTCAGAGACATGTTAGCAAGAAGAGAGAACCCTGACCTGAGAATCATCTCTGGTCACCCTCTGCATCCTGGTTTTAGGATCTAAACTTCTGGTCACTGAAATCAGGTAAGGTGCAACTTTGACAAGACTTTAGACAAAGAGGCAACAATGCTGTAGTGTGTTGCTGATAAATCTTTCCTCCCAAATATGGATAGGGACCTGAGCTGAGAATGACCAAGTCAATTTTAGAGTCCCCTCTGGGTCTGAAGAGGATCTTTCTCAAACTTCTAAGCAGAACTGTTGGGTACAGGCCTTGTTCTCCTCCAGGAAAGACACCTCGTGGGAGAGAGATTGCTTTCATTTCTGTCTTTTGAGAGAGACTCAGTTTGACAGCCTTGTGATCTTTTTTCTTAATCAATCTGCATTTGACATTTCATATGAGCTCGATGTTGATAGCAATGATAATCACGCATTTCTGCTGCATGGGTAATTGCATGCCTGAGGAAGAAACAGTGAATATATGAATAAAGATGATTACATTTCTTTTTCTTCTTGGATATAGTAGGTGGGTCTCAATTCTAATGGTTTGCCTCATGGATCTTTTCTGAAATGTTCCTGTGGTACCTGTCACTTATGTGGGTCTTTCACACCTGTCCAGTGTTGCTTTACCTGGAGTTTGGCCTCAGCACTGGGTTGCAAGCTCTCACAGGACAGGGGGAGTCCAGAAATTTCTAGCTTCTGCCTGCCCACCCAACACCTTTCCCTGTGCTGTGCTCATAACAGGTCCTCAGTATATGAGTTTTAAATGAAGAGCTGAATGGAGGCATTTTTATCTCCCTTTGGTGTGAACCAAAGCCTGATGTGTCCCTTACCCCTCAAGGTACAGGCTCTAGGGTGTCTGTAAGGGACAGATACAAAGTCTGTTGGACAGATGGCTTCAGAAAGCTGAGGGTTCCCTCTGTGATCCAGGGCCTTTGCTCTTGATCTGTTGTTCCTCTTCCCTTCCATCATTCTGCCCCCTCATTGTGTCCATCCTTCAGTGCTTGCCATTCACACCTAAGGTTCTGCCCGAATACCCAAGCCATGGCTGTCCATGGGGCGATGGACAACCAGCTGTCTCTGATAATATAGCTAATAGATATAATATAAATATATATTAACATATATTTTGATCTTCAGCATTCTTTTAATATTTTGGATTTAAGTGTAGAACAATATGATTGTTGGTATTATAACAGAGATAACTCACTTCATTGGCTTAGGGTGTACATTAGATCACATTACTTTTACTTATCAAATTTAACCCCTAAGAGCCCTCACCCCTTTGGGTGCCAAATTCAAGAGAGCTTTTCTCTCCCTGACCCCCCCGGGTGTTCAATGAAACCCAGAGGTCAGCTCTGGCATTGAGCCTTCTAGAGAAAAGTGGAAAATGCACCAAAGCAGAATCTCTTAAACTTCCATGCCTGGGAAGTGTGGAAGACTTGACTGAAATGTAGGTGATGTAAATGAGACCCAGGACTTGGGACAAATGACAGGCTCCCAGGGGATGGCTGTGTGCTGTTCTGCAGAGCACAGGCAGAGCAGCAAGCCTAGAGGTTCCTGTCCTGGTAGGCTGGGCATCCCTGTCCCTGAGACCCGGCTTCCTGGCACTCCAGGGCCTTCCCAGTCCATGGGGGGTTCTTCCCTTGTGGCTGAGCCCGTTAGTGATTCCCCAAAGTTTTGCTAAAGGAAGCCTCTGGCCCACAGTGCTGCTGTCACTCAGTAACACCCAGGATGTCATCTCCACCTCCGCATCCTTATAGCCCTGTGGCGTCTTCAGTGCACACTTGCACGCACACACACTTCCCCCCATGGAAGTTCATACTGGTAGTGTCTCCAGCATCATCAAGGGCTGTGAGCAGGAGTCTTTTTTCTTCACAATCTAGGTCCCAAGGTTGAACCAAGGAGCATTCTAGATTTTCCTTATCCTGTGCTATAGGGGACTTTGGGGGCTCCTGCTGTCCTTGCAGGCCCAATTTCTAACACTAAGTCATCTTGGTCCATCAGAGGCATGATGACAATATTGAACCTTGAATGTTGCCCCCCCATCCCCCAGGAGGTTTTGTGCATACATGTTTACCCCTCCCAGGAAGCTGTGAACTGAGCTACGAAGGGAATCCTTCCTAAAACCAAAACAAAGCCTGGTTACTTTTGTTCCCTGGACAATAGCTATCAACTTATTCTATAAGTAAGTACACATCGCAGGAAACACATGTGCACCTTTTCTATCTCTCTCTTTAAAAGTCAGAGGCAGGATTCTTCTAGATTTGTGCTTTATAATTTGGTAGTCACTGTCATGTGCCAACAAGCACTTGAAATGTGGCCACTTAGAATCAAGATGAGCTGTAGCTGTAAAATCCACACTGGTTTAGAGACTTACTAAGATGGCAAAAAGAACTTTTAGAACATTGTAGAATATCTTGTTCATAACTTTTATATTGTTTACCCATGGAAATTTCCTATACTTCAGGTTAAATAAAATATATTATGAAAATTTATTTCCCCCCTTTTTCTATTTTTTTTCTTTAAACCACCCTTTTAAGGTATAATTGACACGTGAAAAGCTATACATACTTAATGCATAGAACTTGATGAATTTGTAGATAAGTATACACCTGTGAAACCACTACCACAATCAATGTCATAAACATACCCTTCACCTCCACAATTTTCCTCCCATTGTATTTATTTATTTAATGGTAATAATACTTAACATAAGGACTACCTTCTTAACAATTTTTTTTTGGTGGGCCCCAACATGGGGCTTGAATTCACCACCCTGAGATCAAAACTTGAGCTGAAATCAAGAGGCAATGCTCAACCAACTGAGCCATCCAGGCACCCAGCAAATTTTTGAGTATACAGTAGTTGTCCCTTGTTTGGGAAGGATACATTCCAAGATCCCTAGTGCATGCCTGAAACCACAGATAGTACCAAATCTTATATGTACTATGTTTTTTCCCTAGACATACATACCTCTGACAATATTTAATTTTTAAATTAGCACAGTAAGAGATTCACAACAATAACGATAAAATGGAAAAACTATAATAATATACTGTAATAAAAGATTCGGTCTCTCTCGCACAACATTATAACATCATCACATTATTGTGATGATGGGAGATGATAAGATGTCCTCACAATGAGATAAAGTGAAGGCAATGACATAGGTGTTGTGATGCAGTGTTAGGCTACTATTGACCTTCTGACAGTAAGTCAGAAAGAGGTGCATCTGCTTCTGGACCCAGCTGATTGCAGATCACGTAGAAAGCCAGACAGCGGATAAGTGGAACTACTGTAAATATAGGCACTGGGGTGAACAGTGGACTCTGGGACTTGTTCCTCCCTCATAACTGTAACTTGGGAGCCTTTGATAGTACCTCCCCATTTCTCCTGCCCTCAGCCCCTGGCAACTGCCTTTTTTACTCTACTTCTACTCATATTTCTTTCCTCATATAAGTGGGATTATATAGTATTGATTCTTCCGTGTCTGCTTATCTCACTCAGCACAATGTCCTCCAGGTTCATCCCTGTTGTCCCAAATAGCAGAATTTCTTGTTACGTTTTTAATGTGGCTCAGGGAAAATAAAAATTAACAGATGTGGCTCACATTCTGGACCTAGCACTGGACAGAGCTACTCTGGGGAAAGAACAGTTTTTTGTTAGGCAAATTATTTTGATGACCTTTAGCAGTGAGATGACAGGTGCCAGGTTTAGGTGAGCAAAGAACAGGGCTGGAGGCAGGAGACTGATATGGCAGAAAGAACAGAGGAATTTTTTAAGAGCAGGAATTCCTAATATTCAGTGGTGCTGTTTGCAAGTTAGTGATGCAAAACTTCTCTGTTCCTTCTGACTTGCAGCAAAGTTTCTATTCAGGGGGCTTTCAAGGAAAGCCAAGGGCAAGGAGCTAGTTCCAGTTCTCTGTGGATGTGAAGTGAAGGTACAAAGCCACAGGTTATGAAGTAGAGATGGGAATTCAACAGAAGCAGGAAGTCCACGTCAGAGACCACTAAGAACCCTGTGAGTCTCCAGAAAAGTACAGAATCCCTGAGTCACAGCTGGACTCAGAGAAGTCACGGGACTGGCTTGTGGGTCTTGCCAGCAGTGCAGTCTTACAAAGGGGGCCCAGTGAGATGACATTCCCTGGATAGTGGAGGCTCTAGTAGGGGACACAACATGATTTCTGACACTTTGATGAAAATTTGCAAATATTTGGCAAAGTTGAAATAATTTTACAAATGAACACTCATATAACCACTACCTAGAGTCTGCCGTTACCATTTCATTGTACTTAAAAAAAATTACATAGCCATTTGACTATCTAGTCCTCCATATATCCCTCAATCCATCTTATTTTTGAGGCATTTCAAAGTAAGCTTCTCTTATCCATATACTTCCCTCTAAATGCCTCAGCATGCATATTGAAGTAGATCAGGATAGATTGCCCCAAAATATGCCACTTTGGAATAAGGATTATTTTGAGCTGAAGGCAATTGTGAATCAAGAATTGTTGAAGAGTTCTCTTCTCTCCCTTTTTCTGCCTAAAAGCAGGGCACAAATTTCCTTTCCCTAGGGTGACTCTCCCATACCAGGAAGAAAAGAGCAACGTTTATCACCAGATATGAAGAGTCAGCACTGAGATGAGTCTGCATAAACACACTTACCAAAATATTCCTTAACTCCCATTAGTTTCCCCCAAATATTTCCTAATTATTTCTTATAATCTATCATCCCTCAAACCTAAATTCTTTCTTTTTTTAAAATGGTATATAAGTCCTTGAGTCTAACTGCTTCTTTGAGTTTCACTTATTATCTATGTGTAAAATGTTAATAAAATGTGTATTTTCCACCCCCAGGTAATCTGTCTTTTGTCAGTTTAATTTGCTGGCCTCAATCTCAGAACCTAAGAAGGTAGAGGAAAAGTTTTTCCTCTCTCACAAGTATCATTAACTGGAGTTCAATATAAGGTGAAATTTACATACAATGAATTCATAGCTTTGACAAAAATATACATCTGTGTAACACATATTCCTCTCAATATATGGAAAATTGCATGTCCCAGAATGTCCCTCATGCCCTGTCCCTGTCGATCCTAACCCCAATCCTCTAGAAGCAACTAACTTTCATATTTTTTATGACTATAGATTAGTTTTGTCCTTTCAGAACTTCCTGTACATGGAATCATACAGTGCATACTGTTTTGATGAGACTACTTTTACCCAGCAAAAAATTTTGAGATTCATCCATGTCGTCACAAAACACAGCATTCTAAGGCAGCTTCCATCACTAAAACAAGCCCAGTTTTATTTTTACCATACTAAGCATGAACTATGGAATTTAACATAAGGATATGGCTACTACCATAGTCCTTTGTACCCAACAGTATGTTACTGACATTGGTAATAGTGCTGACACCTCCAAATATACTACTTTGTCATAATACTTAGTTTGAGCTGAGGGAAATGAAGAAAAAGCAGTTATACGGATGGCCCTCTGACTTCTTCCTTTCTACCTAAAAGCAAGATATACATTTTCCCTGAGAAAGGTGTCCTCCCCACAATAGGTAAAGGAGAATATTCTTATCACTGGGAACAAAGAGTCGACATGGAGGTGAATCTGTACAAAAAAGCCAACTAAAATTTCGGTATTTTTCATTAGTTTCTCTGTACATTTCCTAGTCACTTTCCTACAATTTGCCACCCCTACCTCAAACCCCTTTTCCTTTGTCCTGGGATGTCTGCACAGGTATCATTCTTTGTGAAAAAGGCAGATGAACTCTCAAGCTACCTGCTTCTTTGGATTTTTATTTCTTATATATGGTGGCTTCCATGTTCATGCACAAACATCATGTCAAATGTGATCCGTATGCTTTTCTCCTGTTTATCTGCCTTTTGTCCCAGTGTTTCTCAGGCCAGCCACAGACCCCGAGAGAAGAGAGAAAAACTCTTTTGCCCTCTGCAGTTCTAAGAAATATCTGTGGCCTCCATAATCTCACTTCAAAAGGTATATAAAGTACATGAATACCCAAACGCCGTGTATTCCTTTTGAGGACATTTTATAAATTCCTCAACCATAAACAGACTGCAATGCTTCTTTATGTAATTTACTTTTATCATATCTTCATATCATTTCAGAAGTTTATTATCCTCTATGCTGAATAGAACTTTATCAAAAGCTACCCCTTCATTCAATAATCTAAAAATGGAAATATGCTTTGCCCAAATCCTCCCAAGCTATCTGAATGGTGTAGACTCATTATCCTCTCTCGACTTGCATCTTTCAGAAGAATGCACACATTTCAGCCCTCCATTCCCCTGATCATTTGATTGCCCCTCTATAGATTTGCTAGAGTTTTATAATGCCTTTAGTCAATTTGGCAATCAGTTAACAGAAATTTATCATGTGATTCCAATGATTAACATGCTATGGAAATGGTGAATAAGACAAATATGGTCCCTCGGGGTGCCTGGATGGCTCAGTTGGTTAAACAGCTGCCTTCGGCTCAGGTCATGCTCTCGGGGTCCTGGGGTTGAGCCCTGAGTCAGGATCCTTGCTCAGTGGGGGAGTCTGCTTCTCTCTCTCCCTCTGCCTCTATGCTTGATCTCTCTCTCTATCTCTCTCAAATAAATAAACAAAAATCTTTAAAAAATCGACAAATATGGTCTCTGCCTACATAAATCTTGACTGATTGATTTTTAAGCGGACAAGTTGGTACAAAAGAACTGTTCAGATGCTATGAAAATGTAAAGCAAGGGCCCTAAGTTAGTCTTCCTGGGAAGAGGCACCATGCAGGGATGAAGATGATCAAAGTTAGGTAGTCAGTGAGAGCACCTGTCAGGTTTCAGGAAGTTGTCTTCCACTGTTGCAGAACTGGGGAGTGCACACTTGGCTCACACTTGACCACCGGGCATGAAGCTCTCTGCTGAGTTTTGGGCTGCCATGATTCTTTGCCACTTCTGGTTTGGTGGGGTCAGTGGTTCCTAATTCTCAATATTGTTCCTGCAACATACTAGTTTGTGCATTATTAAATGACTTTCAATGCTCTGATTCAAAAATAAAAAAAATGCTACTTTCCATATCCACGAAGTTCTACTCTGAATGTGAATAAATATGGATGGGCAGTAACTTGTGAATACATTGAAAATATGCCTTCTTAGAAATCTATTACTTTTTTCTCATTCTAGAAGTCTCATCAAAGACAATGAAATGCAGTATATTGTAAGGGTATGCATTTTACTAAAGGTATCAAAGTCTTTACTAAATTTCTTTTAATCCCTTACTTGAAGAAAGAATGTTGTAAAAAAACAAAAACAAAACATCTTGTGAATCAGCTCCTGGCAAGTTTTTAAATGATTTCCTTCTTTCTTTTTCCTCTGTGTCCTTACGTAAAGCAGCCAAGTGTTATTCCTATAAGCTATAAATTCTAACAGAAAGCAAATCACATGTACTTATTAACTTTCCTGAATTCTCAACATGGCTTGCTAATAATCCCTTAAAAACAATTCCCTCTTGATCTGAAGGTACTGGCAGCAATAAAAATACACATTATAGCATCATTCAGAATTGTTTGTTTTCTCTTGAGTCCCTCCTGAAGTTCCTCCACTGGATTAGGTGGTAATGATAACGCTCAAACACATCCATCATGGAAGCAGGAGACAAAAGAATCCTAGTCAAGACACAGATGATTTTCAATTGGGATTTAAAATTAGATGGGGGAACCAATGAGCCAGAAAACAGACAGGGGAGGCTGCTTGTCAATCGATCTGCAACAGGGGCAGGATTGAGTATCCACAGAGTCGGGGTCTTAGCTGGGTGGATGTCTGTACCAGAGTAATTGAGTGACAGACCAAGACAGAGAATGGAACAGCCTCCACTCTGGGGAGTGCGTCTTGTTACTGCTTGGAACTGTCTTCTTTTGAGGGAAGTGGTCCCACTAAGGAAGGAACACTGCAGAATTAATAAATACCTAGTGGAGCTCTGCAAAATTTAAGTACAAACTGTGGTGTGGTTTTCTTTGCTGAACTATCATATATTGAAGTCCAGGAAAGAAACCACCCAGTCTGATGTAGCACCAGTGTCCTAAGACACCTGAAAAGCATGTTGCCTGCTGCATTATAAGAGATTTCCAGCATTCTTTATTCAATAAACAAACATCGATTGAAGGCTTATCTTGCGTCAGGTTTAGGACAGTTTTTTCCAAGTTGTTAAACAGAAGGGAAGCAAGAAAGCAAGCAGAAAGCAAGCAAGCAAGCAAGCATTCCTCAGAAGAGACGATGATGTTCAGGATCTTATAAAGAAGGAACGGCAACATTTGCTCATGGATTGACTATGGGTTGTGAGAGAAAGAAGAGTCAAGGAAGACTTTGTTGTTCTCATGCTAGGCAGTAGAAGAAAGGAGATTGTATTTACTAAGATGGGGGATCTGGAGGAGGTATTGGGGAAAAGATGGAGAGCTCAGGTTGAACATGTTAACTTTAAGAACCCACTAGACATCCAAGTAGGGATGTCAAGAAAGCATTTGGATATACAAGTCTAGAACCCAAGTGCTGAAGGATCGCTTTGGAGGGTTATTGGTGTTTAGATATTATTTCAAACTGTGAGACTGAATATGTCACCCCAAAAAACTTATTCAGCTTAATATTTGAAATGCCTGTTCATTTTGTCCAATTAAAATGAAAAGACATATTAACTCAGAAAATCACTACCCAAGGAATAATAAAGATAGAATTTATATATAGGCTCCTGAGAGAGGTGAACAGATTCGTAGAAGCCTGGAGCTAGAACTGGGAAATATCTAACCCAAAGACACAGAGCGATCATCTCATTTATGCCTGCACCTCAAAGTACCACAGAGTGTCAAAACATAGCAATGCCCATCAATATCTGACAAGTGAATGGATGGATGGGTGGATGGGTGGATGGATGGATGGATGGATGGTTGGATGGATGGATGGTTGGATGGATGGATGGAGGTTTGGTGAAGAGGCAGTCAGGCTTCCCAGAGACAGGGCTGGGCTGCCTCGGTCTTCCTCACACTTCTTTACTGGCTTTTTTTTTTAGTTATTTACAACCATTTCTTAGGATGTGAACTCCTTGTTTTTCTTATTCATGGTGTGAAATTAACCCCACTGTCTCCTTTTCTCTCATAATAGGAATCTACACATCAATGCTCAGAATCACCAGGCTGAGAAAGAGGGATGAGTAAGTCAGAGAACCCCTAGAACTGCTTCAGCAAAGCAGCCCTGTAAGGTCTTATTTCTATAGTCGCCTCTTACTCCGTAGCTATAGTTCTTGGAGAGGAATAGCAATGAGCTGAGGCATGCTGCTAATTTGCCAGATCATCATAACCTCTAGGGAGAAAAGCAAAAAAGCACTCCTATTAACTTCAGCATTGGAATAATTTGAATCTCCTTCTAAGATGTCTTGTCTCTCTTTTGGTTAATTACTGTGGCAAACCTTATTTTCTCTTTAAATCAAGCCTTGGAATGCCCTTAATTCAACTGGTCTGTTACTAAAGTGCAGTCTTCATGGGAATGAAATGGGAGTCTCTCATCTGAGAAGAAATAAAACTTCTTGGGGGTTGTAGCTTTGCCACAAATCTCAGAAGATGGCATCATGTCGGCCAGCCCGCACCTGTGGAGGGGAAGCCCCCCATCCTTTCCTGCCTTACTTCCAATTAAAAGGTGAGGGTGCTTCTGTGTACAGTCACCTCTCACTGCTGTTTCCTCCCCAAAACCGTCATCTTTCCTGTGCAGTGTGAAGTGAACACTGTTGAGGACACTTTTGCTTTGCAGTAGCCAGAGCAGAAGCTCTGTGGGCTCTGGCCAGGACAGCTCTTGCCTGTTGAGCACATTCTGTGTGCTGAGCACCTTCTGAGCACTCCACCCAGAGGAGATCACCGAATACAACCACCCCAAATGTTGGTACCATGGTATAGCCTGACTGCAAAAAAAGAGAGGGAGAGGAGTTTATGCAATCTATCCCCTGACAGGTTGCTGGTGATGGTGTGGGAGTAGACAAGGTTGCCGGATCCAGACAGTAAGCTCAGAATCACAGCAGGCTGGTCTTTACATGCTGTCTAATTGGACATTTTATTTGTTTTGTTATTCGACTGAACTGTCAGCTTCTAGAGGTCAGGGACCCCTGTACAGCAACCATTCTAGGGCTGGAAGAAGCCACTCTGCTAACACGGAGCCAGGCACTGGCCAGGCATCCCACCCCTGGGCCCCTTTGCATTACTCCATGCATGGACTGTCCTTCCCATGGGAACTCCTGTGCTCTGCAATCCCCACCCCTCTGCAGAGCATTTTCCCTGAAAGCATGATGTACATCTTCCTATCTACCAACCTGCCTCTTCTCCTGTCTGCTTTGCAGAAGGCTGTATGCACCGTGTCCTCTTACTCATCCTGGATTCACTGGAGGGAGTGAAAAAATGAGAGATGGTGTCCACTGAACAACTTTTTGTTTACATATATTCATATTTCTCCTGTAAGATATCCAAAGAGGAGTAACTACGTGTTTCTCTTCTTTATCAGCTTCATCTCTTCTTTATCAGCTAGAATAATACCTGGTACACAGTGTTTGCTTAATACTTTCTTTCTTGTATGAACACATCACACAAAAATGCAGTTGAAATGTTTTGCTCTGTTCAATGCTGATGATTCTTTTCTTTTTCTTTTTGGGCATGCTCCCTCTCCATGGCGAGATGATGAAAACCAGCATTCTATTCAAGGATTTTTTTTTTTAAAGAGTGTGGGGAGAGTGAAATGATTGAAAATGAATTCAAGACCAGTGGTCTTAATTGGGGCACATTTCATAAACAACAGTAAATAATGCCTCGCCAATAATTTTAATATTTTACCACCTATTGTTATAAATTGTGGCATTTCTTAATAGGTATGCATATATGCAGTTAGGGCTATAATGAGTACAAAGCTTGGCCTTATAATTACATATTACTGAGCCATCATGATTAATGAAATGCATTGAAAGAACATCAAGAACAATGCTATTTCAAATACAGAATAAAGCTGCTTAACTTTCTCTATAGAACTTCTGATGAATGATGTGAATAGAATTTTACCAAGAAACTAAACTGAGCTTCTAGTTTGAGTCTTATTTTAAAATTCAATACACCACAATAAGCACTCACTGTAGACCTTTTGTATGCTGGACTCTGGAGATACATTCAATAACATCGTGAGTAAAACCCTCAGGATGCTTAGACCTTATACCTTCCAACACTATTTACAGATCGGGGTTACATAAAAGAAAAGAGGTAACTGTTTGAACATAGATCTTTTGAAACACAACCAGGGCAGAAGTATTTCTATGCAAATAATCAATTTTAATTTCTTTCTGATATGCAGCTTTGTGGGAACTGGGAAATAATTTCCCAGGTGCGAGGATCTTTTCAATGTCCTTTACCAGCATGGAGAAAGAAAATTAACATTTACTGAGCAACTACTAGCTCATGAATTTTAGGGATAAGGATCACACAGAGACTTTTAAATAGTGCAGATTCTGGGGCTCTACCTCCAGAGGTTGTGTGATTCAGAAGGTTCAGTGAGCTGGTCTGGGAACCTAATTATGATGTGGGTGGCCAGAAATATTAGGAAAAACACTTTGTCCCCTCATAGCCACTAACCGAATTGATTCTGGCCTTGCCCCAAGAGACTAGCTCCTGATTCTCTAGGTGCCCTCAGCATAGTTTCTATTTCGCAAACTGGTGCTTCTTTCCCTACTCCTTTAAGACTCCTTTTATTTCAAGACCTAGTACCTTTATTCCCTCTGCTGCCAGGTGCTTGCATTATGTGAAGCCAAGCTGTCTGGGGTGACCATGGCCTCACAGCTAGCCTAAGCAGGAATGGGATCCCAGTACAGATGCCCTCATTTGTGGTGTCCCCTGGCCTCCTTGGGTTCAGCTCACACCCTTCTCCCTCACACAAAGCTCCCCAACCTGTCCAGTCTCTCAGCTAGTACTAAGCCACTCCGTTCAGGCACCGGGGATTACACCCTCCTCTCTCCCTTGGAAGGTGTTTTCATAGATTTTTATATGAACATGGATCTCTTTAAGATAATAATATTATAATAGCATAAATATAATACCAACAACATTAATGTGAGCATTTACTGAACACTCACTGTGTCAGGCACTGTGATGTTACCTTGTTTCTTCTTCACATGATCATGTGAGGTAGCTCTGTCACTGTCCCCACATTACAACTGATGCCTTTGAGGTTCAGAGACTTTCATTGCTTTGTCCAATGCCAAGGAAGTAGCAAACTGAAGAAAGTGTCTCCAGCAGAGCACTTTTAGGCACTGGAACACAAGGGGGCTATTTGGAGACAGAGGAAGACTTCCGAGTGTCAGCAAAATTGTCATTGACAGATTACTCATAAGTTCAACCTTGATTAGTGGCCCAGGAAGTCAGGAAAGCATAAGGAGACAATCAGTATATTATATAAGGTAGTGTTAGCTGGAATTTAAAAATCAACCCCCCATATACATAATAGCTTACAACAACCTGAGTTTATTTCTTGCTCATGCTCCAGTTCTGAGTGGTTCTTGTCACCAGGGAGCTTGGCTCCACACAGCCAGTCAGGGGCCCAGGCTGAGGGAGGCTCTGCTCTCTTCAACTTTCAAAGTTGCCCTGATCATCTCTATCCAGTCATGGGAAGAGAACAGAATCTGGAGTATTGCACAAGAGAAGTGTTAGGCCAGCCCAGGAAGTGGGTCCCATCACTTCCCGTCTTATCCCATTGGCTGGAACACAGTCACATTCCCCTACCTAATTACAAAGGAAACTAGTGCATCTTGACTGACTGAATATCCAAAAGGCAGGGCAGAACAAGCTGGGTGTGAAGCTAGATGTCTCTGTCCCTGTCCCTCTTTCTACTACCCAGATATCATTCATATCTTGTCCTTCTGTAGAACACACTTCTTCCACTCTCTGATGGAGACAATTTAAGTCTTATCCTGCCGCTGTGTCAGGCTTAAAGTCCAAGTTCTCAGGGTGCATCCAGCCCACATCCAGCCTGTTCCAGCAGATCTGAATGTAGTTCCATATGGTTTGACAGACTTAAATACTCTTCCTACCCCTTGTCACCCCTGCCACACTCACTCCTAATGCCGAAGGAGGGACTAGATAACCACAACAAAAATGTCCCATTTGGAAAAGAGAGAAGTAGCTGAAATGATGAAATAAGTCCTTTCAGGCAGGTATTACAAGGTCCCTCTGTTCTAGCATGGGGCACAGTTCCTTGATTCAATTTCTTCTCTCCAGTTTAGAAGGAACTGCCTTGTCCCCTGACTTCTGTGATCCTGCCTCTGGATGGGTTTTTCTTGTTCCCTATTTCACATGTTCACAATGGAAGAGAAGTTCAGGGTAACAGACAGTGGTGGGAAGGAAAACAATACTTTTTCCTCTCCTCTTTTATCTTCCAATGACTGGGGCCCACAAATTAAACTAACAAGAGACAGATTAAGAGGAGGAAAGGTCTATTTTGTGTGCATATGGAGGCTTTCATAGAAAAGGAATGTAGACTCAAAGAAGCAGTCAGACCCAGGGGCTTATATGCCATTTTAACAAAGAGTGATAAATTCTGGAAAAGTAACAAGACAAGGGAAAAGGGTTTGGGTCCTAAGGGATGGGTACACTGTGGGAAGATGGATACATGGGTGAAACTAATGTAAGGTGAGGATTATTTTAGGAAAGTTTGCTATGCAGATCCAACTTTGTGCCAACTTTTTGTCTCCAGGAATGGTGGTGGTTGTCCGCCTCCTGGTATGGGAGAGAAGGAGAAACCCCTTCACAAATGGAAATTTATGCCCTGCTTTTAAGTAGACAGAGAGGCAGCAGAGATCTTTTTCTGTATTCACTGCTTCCTAACTGCCTTGAGCTCAAACAATTCTCATGCCACAATGGCATATTTTGGGGTTGCATGTTCTGGTCTCTTTCCAGAGGAATGTGAGCTTCCATGGCCCACTTTTTGCAAGTTGAGAAGCCAAGATTTCTTTAAGGTTCAGAGGGTTTTAGTTTGGGAGTTTTGTTATTTTGTCTATTCTCCTTGGCAGGGTAATTCTTCCAATTCTTACAATCTGTGTGAACCTACTTTGTTCGACATGTCAGGAGCCCCAGGACATTTTCTAGATGTCATTCACAAGACTGCATTGTTTTTTTTGTGTGTGTGTGTTTTTTTTTCTTTCTTTCTGGGTTCCATACCTCTTTCAATGTTATGGCAAGGCCATTGAAGCAATCACTTGGGCCAGGCCACATCCTTGATCTGATACTTGCCACAGGGATGACTCACTTTATTTAACTAAGTCTTAATGAATTATTATTGTCCAAAGCATTTCTTAGTCTTTCTCCTAAAAGTTTGGAGTCTAGTAGTTATCAGGTGTTTTTCACCCTATTGAGACCCTACATTTATTCACATATGCTCCTCTTTTTCATTTCTCCTTGCAAACTGGCCAGACTTTTCTAAATTAATCTCTTCCTTGCAACACATTGCTAAATTCAGTGAGAAACCAGCAGCCCACATGAGTGTTCTAGCTCTTTCCCACCTCTTTCCATAGGGTCACAGGCTCTATAAGTCCTCAGCCAATTTTATCAAGTCTTGTTAGGTGATAATTTTACCAAATGTTTTGTCTCGAACTGGCAGGATCTACATCGTTGTGGAGCTCAGGCTGATGGCAATTAGGCTATTTTCACAGACCTTCTCTAGCTGGTTGTAGAAGGGAGAGAAGGAGTGCTTATGTGAGGCTTGTAATGGCCAGGCTGGGATGTGGTGGGCATTGCCATCGCTCACATTCCATTGGCTACCCTCCATCCTGTGACCACACGCAAGTGCCAAGGACATTTGGAGATGAAGGCTACCCAAGTGCTCTGTGTCAGGGCCCCTGGAAAATTACTCACGCCCAGTTACTTCCCACTCAATCTACTAACATCTGAGTATGACCACCTTTTAGCCTCAGTAGCATATCCTTATCCAGTGGCAGGATTCAGGTCAACCTTGGCCATCCTAATGGATGTACACTTGAGGTGTGACTGCAGACATGGGGAGCTGCATGTTGGCTCTGACTTCCCTGGCCCCGAGTGCCCAGGCTGCATGTGTTCCCCTCTGCACAGTACAGAAAGGATTGCAGCAGCTCCTTCCCACCTGACAGATAAAGGCTGAAGTTCATGTTCTAGTCTTAAAGTAAATTTGTAAATGCCTGTAGAAGAGAAGAATGTGGCTTTTGGAGAACACCTAACAATGTCTGCGGCAACTAAAAAAAGAAGCTTGTTCTCCCCACCTTTGGACAGGATTCAGGACATCAGAGGAGCAACTTTTGATCTCCCTAGAGCTTTGGGGTAATGTTTTAGTTTTTGGTTTTGTGGGATGAGGTCTGGGGAGAGGAGTTTTTTCTCTCCAGAGGCTCCTCACATGTGTTTAGGTATTCCTCTGTGCTGCCCATATTGCAAGCTGGGGAGCCTTCATAAACCATCAACCCTCTCCTTTGGGAAAGGAATGATAAACTTGACAAGAATTCTTTAAATCCCAGGTGCTGCCTTTGGAAACTTCTTGGTCAGTTGGCAGTGTCCCTGTACCAGTGACCTCTCTGGGAGCTATGGTGGCACACTGAACTCTTTAACCTCCTAGAGCACCCTCCCATCCTCACTGCCCCACCATTGCATCAAGCCAGCAAGAGATAAATCAAAATGTCAAGATCTGACCCTGCACACACATCCCATTAATGCCTTCATCATTCTTGATAAGCATTTAATTGAGTACAATAAATGTTTTAGCACGGAATCATGGCAGGCTATGCACTTGGGGGCTCCTGTGAGACAGCTGGGGAAGAAAGGAACATGGACCAGGCATGGATTGTGGTCATCAGCCTTCAGGGATTTGAAGTTATTTCTCAGTGACATTCCAGAGCTACCGCCAAGACCCTAATCTAGGGAGAGAACATCAAATCCCAATACAGATTCGGGTAAATCATCTACGCTTCTTTTGGATAGAAGAGTAACTTTTCAGCAATAAGAATTTAAATTCTGGCCTAGCCTTTAAAAGCAGAGTTGTTCTATTCAAAGAAAGGAGGTTGGAAAAATGCATATCTTGGGCCAGTGCACATAACTTCATGTTCCATTGGTCTAAGTGAGTCACATGACTAAAGTCTGCAGTCAATAAGCTGGAAAGGAGGAGCCAGTATTTTACTTGTGGTTTATGAAGGGTTCCTAGACCCACCTGTGCTAATTATGGGCCAGAGCATATGCCACATTGCTGTTACCTTGCTGATACTGCCATCTGCAGCCATAGGGAATCTGGTGAAACAAAAGGATTCTGAATGTAAGCTATCACTGTACTTCCTGCATGTAAAATGTGTTATTTTGTCAGAACCCTTGCCCCATGAAGTGGTATTGAGATAGAGAAACTAAAAGGACCCCATGAAAAACTGCCTTTTTTGATCCTTTTCCTGCTTCTATTGTTGCTAGGATCCACACCCCTGCCTTACACATACCTCATAGAACATATAATGTATGTCCTCCTTGTAAAGGTCAAGGAGTTAATGATTTCTTGGGAGTCTTCCAGCACAATAGAAAACATTTAAGGAGTGACCAGGTGGGGTTGTATGAATGTTTTCCATGACCCCTGGCTCATCAAGACCCCTGGCTCCAGGGCACAAGTGACTTACGGAGTACACCTAAACACTTGTCTTTATTCTCAGACTACTTGGAAGACATGTGTACCAGACCACCAGACCACCAGACCACTGTCCTCAATAAAACCCCCAGGCCACGAATGAAAATGAGACTCATTCTCCTTTCCTTTCCGAGTCTCTCAGGTGCTCTGTCTATATCTGCACTCACCCTCTATCTTTAATAAACTCTGTTCTTACTTCCTCTCTGCTGGTGTTTGATTTCTATACTGTGAAAAGGCAAAGACCCTCTTGGCTGGTGCTTTGGGACATCACTCTGGGTCTTCCAACCAGCCAGCCATCCTGTATCAGTTAGAGAGCAGATGAGGTTTTTAAAGTTTCACGGATAGAGACACTGACAGATGATTGCAACAGGGTGAGGGTGAGGATTCCAATGACAAATCCTACATCCCTTCCTTCTCCATGATGAGCAGGGGGCTAGTAGGACACCAAGAAGACAGAAACAAGAAAAACAGTTCAAAACCATATTTACCTGTATTTTCTCATTTCATGAAAGAGGATTCCTGAAATTTTGTTTAGATCACCTTGAACACAAATCATCACCACAAAGACTTAATTTTACTCCTACTTTTGAAACTTAAACAGATGAAACCTCTCTGAAAAAATGACCATCTTCAATGTCTAGTGTCTGTGTCCTCTTCTATTAATTATTTAGATGTATTAGACTGAAGAGATCAAAATATAATAGTAATAATACTACCACTACCAATTCATATTCACTAGGTGTTAGGCTCTGTGCTAAATAATTTACATGCACTGTCTAAATTAATCACTGCAATAATTCAGTGAGTAGGTACTGTTATCTCTATTTTACAGGTGAGGGAACTGAACTTCAGAGAGAGTAAATAATTTACGCAAGGTCACCTAGCCATTGTGGGAGGCAGGGACTGAACGTTGCCTTTCTAATCAATAATGTGATTCCGGGTGCTTGCCACAAGGCGTGGTTGTTGTTGCTGGTGACATTGCTGGAGAGCTGGGTGCGTGCTGGCCTGTATGGCTGTGAATATTTGGGGGCTCTAATTTCCATCACACTTGGATCGTATAAATGAAGAAACAAAATGCAGGATGTGGATTCTTCCTTTCTCACAACCCACACTATGAAACCTATGCTCTTCCCACTAGACCACACACACACACAGCATAATATATATATGCATGCATACATATGTATACATATACACACATGTATACAGATACATACATAATGCATGTGCAGACCATCTGGATTGAAAATTGAAGCAATTGCTTAGATTCCCTCACCCTGATGTTCTTGTCTTTTACTGGCAATCTTGTGCAGTTGTTTTCAAACTGGGATCACAGACTCATCAGCCTCCTCAGATGTATTTTCAGGGTTTTGTGTTTGCTGCATGTGTATTTTAAGTTGTAGGTTTTCCTTTCTGTGATAGTCAAGAAATAGGTGTGACTGATGGAAGGTAACTGCAAATTCTTTGCTCTTCCTCCCATGGAGGGGTGGGTCTTCCTCCCCTTGAACCTGCTTTAGTGACTTGCTTGACCAAAAGAATGTAGCAGAAGTGACATTTTGAGGCTTCTGAAGATAAGCATTACAGGCCTTTACTTTCTGACCCTGCCCTCTTGCTGTGTCCTCTCTAGGGGCCATGGGCAGCCTTCGATGAAGTCTGCCAACAGTGAGACTGCTATGCTGGAGACCCTCCATGTAGACGTCTGGCCCACAGTCCCAGCTGAGCTCACCCTTGACAGTCCTTGCAAAGTGCCAGGTATGTTTACAGTCACCTTGGAGCCCCTGGAGCAGTCCATCCACGAGGTGAGTACATAGAGCAGAAGAACCTTCAACCAAGTGCTGCATGAATTCATGAATGACAATATTACGAGACTGAATAAAATGCCTGCTACTTAACTCTCTGGAAGTTCATTCTTAGGGAGCTAAATAGATAGCACAGTAGTACACGTTTATTCCAAATCATCTCAGTCTAGATCTATAAACATTTTTGGAAGCAACAAGATAGCAAATATTTTAGACTTTGAGGGACATATAGTCTCTGATATAATTATTCAGTTCTGCTATTGTATCATTAAAGCAGTCATAGGCGATATGTAAATGGATGAGCCTGGCTTTGTAGCAATAAAACTTTATTTACAAAAACAAACAGCAAGCTGGAGTTAGCTGCCGAACATTGTTTGCTGGCCAAGCACTGTCATATTTCAGTGTTTGCTCTTTTTTTTTCTTTTTTTATTCATTTATTGTTTTCTTTTAATGTTCAAAGAGACAAGAATGCAACTTAATGCAGTCAAATTGGCATCATGTAGCACTAAATGAAATGTGGGTTATCGAGACAAGAATGCAACTTAATGCTAGATGATGTAAAAATACAGTATACAAGGACATTTTATATAGAAGACAGTGTCAAGAGACTTGGTCTATAATAGGATAGATGGAGGAATTTTAAAAGAATCTGCCCTATTGCAGTCCATATCCAAATTGTGTGATTCGGCTTTAACAAAACAATATTATGTCACACTTATGCTACTAATAGGAATTTAAATCATTTAATAGCTTATTTCTATTTAACTAAAAAATGTTTTTGATGTATAGTTGTATGAAAGCTACAAACACAGAAATTTGCCTAGTTTTATATTGACCCACATCACAGCATTATTATACTAAGGATAAATTGAACTGATGGTGGGAAGCCAAGGGAATTTTATTCTTTACTAGTGCTCTGTACCTTCTCCATGTGAAAAATACAAGAAATATTGCCCTTAGGCCTCACGTCCCTGGTGTTGGTCACAGTGGCAATCATTCACTGACCTGTGTTTGGCTAGCACATGCTGCTGCATTTTCAATGCCACCTAAGGTGTTTCCGGAACCTTCCTTTGATCCAGAACTTCCTATTTGGTGCACATTTCAGCTGGCTTCCATAGTTCCAATGAATCTTTATAGTTTCTTTTCTGTCTGGTCTGGTTAGCGCTTTGGTGTAAGTAGTTTGTCAAATTACATTCTCTAAAATACTGATACCAATCTGAATTAACAGCTGTTGAGTCAGAGATACTACAAGGCCTCTGTCTTCCTGGGAGCACACAGTTAGACTACATCCTCAATGCCTACAATCAGACATGGCATGTGATTGATTCAGGGTGTGGGGACTGTAGGCAGAAGTAAGACACACCATACTGACACCCCTAAAATGTCCCATGGCATCCTGCCAGCGCTCTGTTCTCTCATCCTGTGAGGACACGGAGTGCTCCAAAGCCCTCGGCGGATGGAAGAGCCTCAAGTCAGAGCAGCCTGTGTCCCTTCCACCATGAGGAAGGATGTCAGCCAAACAGCCTGTTGAACTTTCACTTAGGCAAAATTCAAATCTGATATTGGGAGTTGCTTCAGCAATAAATAGAGCAGTCAGCTTTAATTTCCGCGGTGAAGCAATTATTCCTCGTATTCTGCCTCTAAGTAAAATGCATCATCCACATTCTTTTCTTCAATCTCTGGCACCAAGTATCTCTCGTTAGCTAATGATGCCATCAGATGAGCAAACAAATAAACAAGAAATGAAGGAAGATAAATTGTAAACCTAAGGCATACATTTTCATTCTTGGCTCAGCAATTTGTTTTATTGTTCTTCAGGTATGACTGTGGTTATAATTTTGTACTGAACACATATGAGAGACAGATTTGCTGCAGAAAGGTTTTCTAGTATATCAGATGAATGTGCATATTTATATTTTAAGGTTTCTCAAAAAACTTCAGGTGTGATAGAATCATTTAGTTAAAGCACGCCCCAAATAGGTACCAAGTCCCTGAACTGTGGCTATTTCTGATTTGTGTTTCATTCAGAAGTTGGCCATTTTGCAAATTTGGTATGTGATGATAATAGCATGAAACAGTAATTTAAGGTTCTCCCCCTGTGTAATTCCTAGTACCCATGGCTCTTTCTCCAGCTCAGGGGGTTAAGGCATGTTACCATCATTCCTCAAAGATGGAATGTAACTGTAAAATATAGAGAAATGAAGAGTCGGCTATTTGGCTTGTGATTTTCTTTAGTCACAGTTGGTTTTAAGACAGATGATTCAGAAGACTATACCATATGAAGAGCTAGTTGTTATTTATATCCATGTTGGCTAAAGGTTCTCTAAAGTGTGGGTGAGAAAGAAGGTAGAGTAGAACCAAGAGAGGTTGACACTGGTGGCCCAGAAGCAGGAGCCATTTCCTTTCTCCTTCCTCTCCAGGCTGAGTCCAAGATCAGGGCAGTGAAAGAATTCCAAGGTAGGTTTGAAGATCGCCAAAGAGAGAGAACACATGATTTGCTTATCACTGGGGACCATGGGAGGAAGCAAGATGTAAGGCAACCTCCACAATCAGGATGGCATAGAATAACAAATAGACTCTACATGCAACAAGGCAAAGAGACTCCTGGGTGTCCCATCACTACACGAAACAAAGCTGTGACTTGTGAGCCTGCCCAAAGCAGAAAAGACGTAGCTTGTGAGAGGACATCAGTCTTCAGAAGTCTTGAGACTGCAGGAAGAGGAGAGGTGGTAGATCTGCTTGGCTGTGGTTGGACACTAGACTGCAGAGATGACATATCAGCATGGATGGATGGTGACTGAGAACCAGACTCGTCCTCCAGGGGTTCATGCCATGAGCAGCTGCTCCCTCACACGGCCATGAATTTTACTTCAATGAAACTTCAGTTTTGCTTTTGAGTATAAATACAATTGAGTATAAATAAAAAGGACATTTATTTTTCTTTTGTTGAGATATAGTTCACATACCACACAGTTCACCCTTTAAAGGGTACAATTCAGTAATTTTGACCATATTAACAGGCTCATGGAACAATCACCATTGTCTAATTCTAGAACATTCCCTCACCCAAAAAAGAAACCCCATACACATCTGCAGTCACTCTCTACTCCCCCCTTAACCAATCTCCAGGAACCACTAGTCTACTTTCTGTCTCTATTTGCCTAATTCTAGACATTTCATATGAAAGGAAACATAAAATATTTGTCCTTCTGTGAACTTCTTTCATTTGATATAATGTTTTTAGTTTCGAACATTCTCTTGTATGGATATGCCACATTTTCTTTATCCATTCATCAATATGGATATTTGAATGTTTTCTACTTTTTGGCTATCATGAATAAGGCAGCTATGGCTATCCATGTATAAATTTTTGTGTGGATAAATATGTTTATGATTTTTGAGCCTTGCATTTGTTTTCTATGGTTTTTAAAACAAATTACCACTAATAGTGGCTTTTAACAAAAATTTATTATCTTACAGTTCTGTAGTTTAGAAGTTTGAAATTCATCTCATTGGACTAAAATCAGGGTGTCAGCAGAGCTTCATTCCCTCCTGGAGGCTCTCCCTTCCTTGCCCTTCTCAGCTTTGAGAGGTTGCCCACAGTCTTTGGCTCATGGCTTTCTTCTTTCATCACCAAAGACAGATGTTTGGGGTGGAGATGGCACATTGCCATCTCTCTGGTTCTCCTTATTTATATCTTCTTCTAATTCTTTCATTACTTTTAAGATTTCATTGGGTCTACCTTCATCATCCAGAATAATCTCCCTATTTTGAGGTCAGTTGATTAATCCTATCTGTATTGGGAAGGAGACAAACCATAAGAGACTCTTAATCTTATGAAACAAACTGAGGGTTACTGGGAGGTGGGAGGGTAGGGATAGGGTGGATGGGTTATGGACACTGGGGAGGGTTTTTGCTATGGTGAGTGCTGTGAAAGGTATAAGCCTGATGATTCACAGACCTGTACCCCTGGGGCAAATTAAAAAAAAAAAAGCTGTTAAAAAAATAATGATTCCTATCTGTAATCTCACTATCTTTTGCCATGTGGGAATTCTTTGTTGTTGTTTTCTTTTTTTTAAATGTAAACTCTATGCCCAAGTGTGGCTTGAACTCACAACCATGAGATCAAGTGTTGCATGTTCTCCTGACTGAGCCCGTCAGGCACCACAGTACCTTTTGCCATGTAACATAACATATTCACAGGTTCCAGACATTACGATGGAATTGCTGAGATGTTTGGTCACTATATCTCTATTTTGTTGAAGAACTGCCAAACTGTTTTCCAAGCAGACACACCATTTTACATCCCCACCAGCAAAGTAAGAGTGTTCCAATTTCGCCACATTCTCACCAACACTTGTCATGCCCGGTTTTTGATTATTGAAATCCTTGTGTATGTCAAGTGGTATTACATGGTTTTGATTTATATTTTCTTAATAACTCATGATGTTCAGCATTTTTTCATGGGCTTCATGTCCATTTGTACATCTTTTGTATAGAAATATCTTTTTAAATCCTTTTTCCATTTAATTGTATTCCTATGCTTTTTTATTGTGTAGTTGTAGAAGTTCTTTATATATTCTAGATACTAGACCTTTATCAGATATATGATTTGCAAATATTTTCTCCTACTTTATGACTTGTCCTTTCACTTTCTTGATGGTGCCCTTTGAATTACAAAGGTTTTTACTTTGGTGCAGTCCAGTTTATATTCCTTCAAATGCATTAATTATTTCTTCTGCTTGTTAAAATCTGCTTTTAGGCACCCTTAGCAAACTTTTAATTTCGGGGATCATACTTTTCAACTTTGAAGTTTCTATTTTGTTATTTTTATAATATCTATAACTTTATTGATAATCTCTGTTATGTGAACCATTGTTCTTTTTTTTTATTTTTTTTTAAAGATTTTATTTATTTATTTGACACAGAGAGAGAGATTACAAGTAGGCAGAGAGGCAGGCAGAGAGACAGGGAGAGGAGGAAGCAGGCTCCCTGCTGAGCAGAGAGCCCGATGCGGGCCTCGATCCCAGGACGCTGAGATCATGACCTGAGCCGAAAGCAGAGGCTTTAACCCACTGAGCCACCCAGGCGCCCTGTTCTTACACTTAAAAATTATTTAGACATGGTTATCTTTTGTTCTTTGAACATAATTATAATAGCTGATTTAAAGTCTTTGTCTAATAAATCCAACATCTATCTTCCTCTAGATTTTTTTTTTCCATCTTTGGGCTATAGTTTCTTGTTTTTATGTCTCATAATCTTTTGTTAAAAACTGGACATTTTGAATTACATACTATGGCAATTCTGGAAATCAGATTCTCCTCCCTTCCCCATGGTTATTTATTTTTGCTATTTGTTTAGTGACTTCTCTGGACTAATTATGTAAATTCTGTAATCCTTGTGGTATGCAGCCCTTGAGGTCTCTGCTCAGTTTCAGTGTTCAGTTAGTGACTGGACAGTGATTTTCTTCAATGCCTTGAACCAATAAGTCACCTAGACTTTGACAAAGGGTCTTTGTGTGTACTGAAGCATGTTCAGTACTTGACTCTCAGGTTTTTTCTGGGCATGCACACATCTCTGTATATGTGCATAGTCTTCTAGATTCACAAGAAGATGTCAGCGCTTTTTCAAAGCCTGCTAAAGACATCTCATTCCCAGTTTTTTATTATAAGACTTTGGTCAGCCTCTTGTTACCTCCAAGTGGTATCATTATCTCAGGTAGCTGCAATGTTAAGGAAATGCTGCTGGTTGTTTTCAACAAACCCCCTAGCGATAGGTCTGTTAGCCCCAGATGGCTCTGAAACAGGAAAATAACTACAATCTCTGAGAAAAGTGTTTTGTAGTGAGTTGCAAGAAAAGTCAAATAGTGATGGTTTTTTAGGGCTTTTGGGAAGCTCAAAAGCTGTCCTGACCCTCCAGTGGCTGCTAGCATTCTGGTTTTCACAGCTACCACAGTTGTGAGGCTGTTGTTCA
Organism: Ailurus styani; assembly: GCA_002007465.1. NCBI lineage: Eukaryota > Metazoa > Chordata > Mammalia > Carnivora > Ailuridae > Ailurus > Ailurus styani. The sequence continues at coordinate 233,639 of LNAC01000310.1, read as the reverse complement.
AGACTCTCAGGGAGCTGGAGAGAAAGGGATGAGAATTGGGCAAGTTAAAAATGCCACAAAGCTCATTGTTCTTATCGAGATTTAGACATTCTTCTTGAATAAACACTCTTTGGATTGTTGTCAGTCCTTAGTTAATGTCCTAATGTCTGAAAAATTTAATTCCAACAATTTCTTCCAGTGTTCTTGTCGCTTTCATGGAGGGAGTGGATTTCTGGAAGGTCTTACACTGCCATATTAGAAGTGCTCTTCTGTAGTCCAGAATTTACACACAACCTTAGGGAAAGAATGGAATTATATCCATGCTAGACTGGAAACACCGTTTTTCATAATACCAAAATTTTTCCCCTCATATTTTAACATCCCAGAGGTTGAAATGTGGTTTGCCATCACCATTTGCCAGTCTGTATTCCTAAGAATTTGTTCTTGTCTCCTTGTGGACATTAAAATTGCAGACTGCATCAGTAGCTCAGAAGAAAATCCTGAAGATGATAGTAGAGCACCCTTTATTTTTATTTTTTTAAAAGATTTTATTTATTTATTTGACAGAGTGAGAGAGTACAAGCAGGGGAAGCAGCAGGCAGAAGGAGAGAGAGAACCAAACTCTCTGCTGAGCAGGGAGTCCGGTGCGGAGCTCAATCCCAGGACTCCGATATCATGACCCAACCAGAAGACAGATGCTTAACTGACTGAGCCACCCAGGTGCCACTGAAAAGTGGTGTACACCGTTGCTTCAGATGGTGCAGAGAACAACTGTGGGTCAAAAAATCATAGAAATTAATGACTCTTATTCAAAAAGTGATTCAGAAGAGAGCCTCTGAATATGAATGCTTTAAGAATACCTTGAATAGGAGTGCCTGGGTGGCTCAGTCGGTTAAGCATCTGTCTTCGGCTCAGGTCCTGATCCCAGGGTCCTTGAATCAAGCCCCATGTTGGGCTCTCTGCTTGGTGGGGAGCCTGCTTCTCCCTCTGCCTCTCCCCCTGCTTGTGTTCTCTTGCTCGCTCTCTGTCAAATAAATAAAATCGTAAAAAAAAAAGAATATCTTAAATAATCTATTTCACTTATACTTAGCTTTTCTCTATGTACAAGCATGATAATATAATACAAATTTGTCTAAATAAGCCTAAAATCTTTTTCAACCAATTTACAAGTTCAAAGATTTGTTTACCAGAGCTATAACATGAGCATAGATACTGCAGATCTTCTGGTAAGCATGTTAAAAAGATAAAAAGGAACAAGTGAAATTAATTTTCATATATTTTTATTTAACCCCAAGTGTCTAAAAATATCATTTCAGTGTCATCAATATAATATAATGATTGAGATACTTTACATTCATCTTTTCACAGTAAGTCTTAGAAATCCGGTGTGTATTTCACCCTTCACACTCAAGTCTGATGAGCCCCATTTCAGCTGTTCAATATCCTTATGTGACTTGTGGCTAATGCATTTGTCAGCACATACTTGAGGTCTCACTAATTTAATTACAGCATTTTTCTCTGTAGTGGTGCATCTTATACTTAAGGATGTCTTCAGTAAGATGAAGCATGGTAGTTTTTACCTTGTGCTGGGAAGGGGATTCAAGGCAGAAATTACGTTTAGTGATGGAAAAAATAAAGTTACGTCTCTTAACACACCTGCCATGTAGGTTAGATAAGAGCTGTCCAGAACACCATTGTTGGCTCGGGATTCCAAGGTCAGCTGAGTCCACCTCTCAGAGCCCCTGTGGGGAGGCAGCCTCAGTATCATGGCTGCGGTTCTTCAATCCTGTCGCCCAGCATGGCTGCCAAGGTGTCTGCTTGTCTCCCCCTAGACACTCCATGCAGGGCTCACTCAAACAGGCTTCATAAATGAGAAGAAGTGCGATTCAAAAAGTACCCTCCCCAAAGGCTTCTGGCCAGCATTTTTTTTTTTTAAATAGCCAAGGGGCATGCTGTTGTTCTAATCCTTTTTCCTCCCTCCTTGTGAGGAACAGCAAGTCAGCAATGACAGGAAAGTATTTTTCAAAGTCATTGATTTTTCTTTTACTTTTACTTTTGTGATCAGCTTCTCAGCTGGCATCTCATTTTTCAGGTTAAGTACTGTTTGTTTCTCCAGTATGATGCAATTTAGTTAGGACAGTAGCTGGGAATAGTCAGTGAAATGCCAGCCGTCTATGCCTGCTTTCTCTTCACCACATAAGAGGCACTCTACTCACTGGGTGGAACACACGTACGGACTGGCTTCTAATAACAAAATAAAAATTGTACTTGCCTGACACATTGTAGTTCAGATGCATTTTAGTGTTCTGGGGATTTAGAGATCTTAAAAACCCTGGATCCTCTGTTAGTCTTTATAACTTTCATAGCATAGTCTCTCAAAATATTCAAATAATAATTGTCCTCCAAAGCCTAGAGTATTGGGGTATGGGGAACTCAAGTATTAAAGCAGTAACTCTAGATACTAGAGGCTGCTTTAAGAAGCCTACCATAATGGTTCCAAGCATGGGCTTTGAAGTCAGACAAGGATTGCAAGCCAGCCCCTGGCATTTTCTGGCTATGTGATTATAGGTCGATGGGTTAACCTGAGACCCAATTTTCTGGGCCTAATAAAAATATCTACTTTAGAAGGTGATTTTGTGAGGCCTAAATACAGCCATCTATCCCAAGACTTGCCTAAATAGTTCTTAGTAAATTGTGCAGTGGTCGCCCCTGATCCCCGGGGGATATTCCAAGACCCCAGTGGGTGCCTGGAACCAAAGATAGTACTCAACCTCATACATACTATGTTTTTTATACACACCTATGATAAAGCTTAATTTATAAATTAGGCACAGTAGAGATTAACAATAACTAATAATAAGATAGAACAATTATAACAATATACAGCAATAAAAGTTATACGAATGTGATCTAAGTATATGGTTGTGCTGTACTCATCCTTCCTCTTGTGATGATGTGAGATGATAAAATGCCTATGGGATGAGGTGAAGTTGAGGTGAATGATGTAGGCACTGCGACATAGCCTTACACTCCTATTAACCTCCTGCTGATAGGTCAGAAGGAGGAACATCTGGTTCCAGACTGTGGCTGACCTTGGGTGACTGAACCATGGGTAGCAAAACCAGGGATAAGGCTGGGGGCCACTGTATTTATAATGGGAGGTGGGCAAACCTTTTCTGTAAAGGGCCAGATAATTCATGTTTTAGGCTTGGCAGGTGGACTCTAAGGTCTCTTTATATGTGGCAGCATGGGGACAAGACCTAAACAAGGCAGTATGGCTGTGGGCCAATGAAACTTTATTTACAAAAATAGGCTGTGGGCTGTACTTTGCCAATCCCAGCTTCCCAGAGGGGACAGCCCAACCCAGATTTCATGCAGGAAAGCCTTCCTCCCTCAGGGTTCTGTGCTCCGGGGTTTTTTGAACACCACATTTCGGGTGTAGAGAGCCTTCAGCCAAGAGGCAGTTTGGGTTCTGAAAGGCCTTTGTTATGCAAATGGCACCAAAGCTCCCCGGCACTTTGATTTCCCTCCCTCTCCCTTTATCCTTTCTGGTTCTTCATCCTCATCTCCTTCTCTCCGTTCCTCCTTCACCTCGGAGTCTGCTACCTGGAGTAATTCCTGGTCTTCCCCCTCAGTCCTCCCAGGAGCATCCGGACGCGAGGCCGCCAGGCAGGCCCCGGCGGAGGCATCTCTGCGACAAGGCCGGCCCCTCCCCCCTCCCCGGCTGCTCTCTGAGCCCGGGGTGGGGGTGGGGAGGATGCGTGTGGGGGCAGGGGTGGAGGGGGACCAGCCTTCTAATCAGGACCCTTGGAGCCAGGCTCGCATTTTAATGATCTGGAAGCCGGCAGCCATCTCGAGAAGAAAGAAAACAGGAGCCCCCTCAGATGCGGCACAAGGGCCGGGCTCTGATGTATGGCTCCCAAATCCCCGGCGGCTCACATCAGTCCTCACATCAAACACCTGAGCGCCTCCCTCCAAGGCTTCCTTTGCACTGTTCCCAGAGAGCACAAATGACCGGGGATGGACGTCTTTCGAGGAGCCTGATGAACTGATTTTCCCTCCACACGGCGAGCACGAAGATCCCACAGCTGATCGGACACTGTGGCAGGTTAACGTGATTTCACCGGCCCCGGGCCTTCCTAATAATTTAGGCGTATTTCCTAAGACCTGAAGCCCTGCCAAGCTGGAGATGAGTCTCCCAAGGCAGTTCATTAACCAAAATGCTGGGCTAACTCGACATTGGGATGTGGTTGCCTAAATATGCCTTTCTTGCTTGTTTTTGCCACTGTGGGTCTTCGCATTTGGCAATTAGCCCTTGGGTGAAGAAGACCGGGCCTGCCTCGGGCTCAGGACCGGGCAGCGTCACTACTCACGGTTCCAGGACCTGCTGCTGGTACGTCGTTCACGATTTTCTAATTAGCTTTCGGCTTTGTGCCGTGTTCTCCTAGGGATGGCTCATTCTTCTGCCTCTCACTCATTTGTATCTGCAACTTTTACAAATGAAAACAGAGAAACATCTAGACAAATGAAAACATGTTTTATTTACAGAAAAAAGTCTGTACACTGTGTATACATAAAAATATACAAAACCAAAATAGAAAATATCAAAGGTGTTAAAATGTATACAAACACTTTTTTAAAATGTGACTCCTGGAAAAACCTCAGGCCTTAATTAATTTGAAGAGTACACATTTCAGTTTAAAAATTATCATACAAAAAAATTCCCAAAGCTGTTAAAAAAGTTCACTGGTTCCCACAGGAAAAATTTCATAAGTATTTTAGTTAGCATAAAACAGGATGTGTGGTATCATAAAGGTTAGGTTTTTAGCATTACCAGTGTAGTTAATTTGTTTGAAACCTACCTGGTAAGAAGGCTGTTTTCCACGGAACCAATACTCAGTTTTTCCCCCATCCTCGTAAAAGCCATGGGCTGTAATAACCTTCTCATCAACATTCAGCGTTCCATTAAGGCTTCTGACGAGGTTACAATGTTCCCATAATGGTTCTACACACATGGTACCTTTTAAATATTTCTGCCGCACTTTCAAACACACCCAGGGTGTGTAGAATATCAGTGTGTGGGAAGACGGCATTTTTTTAATAGAAGGACATACAACATTTGCTTTCTTCTATTAAAAAATTGGCATTTGCATAATTAAAATAAAATATATTGTAAAGATTTCAGGAATAAAGTTTGATGAAAAAAGACAATATAAAACGACCATGTGTGTAGATACGTATATATACAATTATATAACTATATCTACATGCACACTTTCATAACAAAAGTAAGAACTATAGCAATGCCTTTAATTCTTTAAATTATATCATTCCAAGCTTGTAGAGGAATATGTTCAATTATTATTTCTTACTAAAAGGCTTCATTCACTTAATAAAGCAAGAATCAGAACTTACATTTTATCCTTGAATTCACAGAGAGATACCTTTCATTTACCAGTTGTGTAAATAATGCCCAAGTGACAAGAACATGCAGAATATTTTCACAATGGAAATGTCCAGAGTATAAAAAAACAAGTTGGAACTCAGGCACATTTTACCTAAGCAGTTAATTTCTAAATGCAGCTGCCATCATTGGCTGTTAACAATCGAGTAAAAAGCTCTAAGCTATCAGAAAGTGGGAAGTTGAATCAGACAATATGACAGAATATAGGGACTATTTGGCCTATCATGGATTTCTCGATAATTCCCTCCTCCTTTTCTCTGTCTCTTCCCATAACTAAGCAGAAATGGGACCAGGTCACTCTGCGCACCAGCGTCAAACATGCACTGTGCGTTGATCTCTAACTTTTATCATGTCATTTGTGCCTAGAGAATGCTTCCATCATATGCCATTACTCATGTGAGACTGATCCCACTTAATGCAGCCAAACAGGACCTAATTAATTCAGTGGCTGCAAGTGCTTCTGCCCAGAAGGGTCAGCCAGCAACATAAGGTATTAATCTGTTCTACCAGAATGAACTGGGTCATAAACACGTAATGGAGCAATCCCATGGTAGCTTTAAACAGTTACTTTTATTTCCCGATTTTGTAAATGCTAACGATTATTTCAGCATCATTTTGTCCAGGCGCTACGGCTACAGTGACAGATGATTACTGGTGAGTTCAGGATTGATTAAATGTCTGGCTCAGAGACCAAGGGGCATGAGACACTCGAAGGGCTGTGACTGAAGCAGGGCTCCCCGAGCTCTGAGTCCAGGCAGAAAGGGAAGACCCAGTAATTGAAACATGCTCAAAAGTCCCTCACATGGCTTAACGCATGCCCTTGATGTTGCATGATACATATATGCAACTTTTAATGGACCGTCTCTTGGTCTCTGCACAAAGTTCTTGATAAAAGCAGCCCTTAAGGACCTAGTGGGGAAGGTCAGGTACACAGAGCCAGCATGGGCATTCCCTGCGGACAGTGAGCATCAGACACCTGTTAAGCCCCACCCTCATACCTAGTAGAAGGACTGGGGAAACAAGTCAGCGAGAACCTAGATAAAGGTGAGTTGTCATTCTTGGTCCACATTTGTTTCTTTGTGATAACAATTACCACCACAGAAGGTGAAATTATCGTGGGACACTGAATGGCTTCCGGTTGCACTTTAAAGATTTTATCGGTNCCAAGGCTTCCTTTGCACTGTTCCCAGAGAGCACAAATGACCGGGGATGGACGTCTTTCGAGGAGCCTGATGAACTGATTTTCCCTCCACACGGCGAGCACGAAGATCCCACAGCTGATCGGACACTGTGGCAGGTTAACGTGATTTCACCGGCCCCGGGCCTTCCTAATAATTTAGGCGTATTTCCTAAGACCTGAAGCCCTGCCAAGCTGGAGATGAGTCTCCCAAGGCAGTTCATTAACCAAAATGCTGGGCTAACTCGACATTGGGATGTGGTTGCCTAAATATGCCTTTCTTGCTTGTTTTTGCCACTGTGGGTCTTCGCATTTGGCAATTAGCCCTTGGGTGAAGAAGACCGGGCCTGCCTCGGGCTCAGGACCGGGCAGCGTCACTACTCACGGTTCCAGGACCTGCTGCTGGTACGTCGTTCACGATTTTCTAATTAGCTTTCGGCTTTGTGCCGTGTTCTCCTAGGGATGGCTCATTCTTCTGCCTCTCACTCATTTGTATCTGCAACTTTTACAAATGAAAACAGAGAAACATCTAGACAAATGAAAACATGTTTTATTTACAGAAAAAAGTCTGTACACTGTGTATACATAAAAATATACAAAACCAAAATAGAAAATATCAAAGGTGTTAAAATGTATACAAACACTTTTTTAAAATGTGACTCCTGGAAAAACCTCAGGCCTTAATTAATTTGAAGAGTACACATTTCAGTTTAAAAATTATCATACAAAAAAATTCCCAAAGCTGTTAAAAAAGTTCACTGGTTCCCACAGGAAAAATTTCATAAGTATTTTAGTTAGCATAAAACAGGATGTGTGGTATCATAAAGGTTAGGTTTTTAGCATTACCAGTGTAGTTAATTTGTTTGAAACCTACCTGGTAAGAAGGCTGTTTTCCACGGAACCAATACTCAGTTTTTCCCCCATCCTCGTAAAAGCCATGGGCTGTAATAACCTTCTCATCAACATTCAGCGTTCCATTAAGGCTTCTGACGAGGTTACAATGTTCCCATAATGGTTCTACACACATGGTACCTTTTAAATATTTCTGCCGCACTTTCAAACACACCCAGGGTGTGTAGAATATCAGTGTGTGGGAAGACGGCATTTTTTTAATAGAAGGACATACAACATTTGCTTTCTTCTATTAAAAAATTGGCATTTGCATAATTAAAATAAAATATATTGTAAAGATTTCAGGAATAAAGTTTGATGAAAAAAGACAATATAAAACGACCATGTGTGTAGATACGTATATATACAATTATATAACTATATCTACATGCACACTTTCATAACAAAAGTAAGAACTATAGCAATGCCTTTAATTCTTTAAATTCTATCATTCCAAGCTTGTAGAGGAATATGTTCAATTATTATTTCTTACTAAAAGGCTTCATTCACTTAATAAAGCAAGAATCAGAACTTACATTTTATCCTTGAATTCACAGAGAGATACCTTTCATTTACCAGTTGTGTAAATAATGCCCAAGTGACAAGAACATGCAGAATATTTTCACAATGGAAATGTCCAGAGTATAAAAAAACAAGTTGGAACTCAGGCACATTTTACCTAAGCAGTTAATTTCTAAATGCAGCTGCCTTCATTGGCTGTTAACAATCGAGTAAAAAGCTCTAAGCTATCAGAAAGTGGGAAGTTGAATCAGACAATATGACAGAATATAGGGACTATTTGGCCTATCATGGATTTCTCGATAATTCCCTCCTCCTTTTCTCTGTCTCTTCCCATAACTAAGCAGAAATGGGACCAGGTCACTCTGCGCACCAGCGTCAAACATGCACTGTGCGTTGATCTCTAACTTTTATCATGTCATTTGTGCCTAGAGAATGCTTCCATCATATGCCATTACTCATGTGAGACTGATCCCACTTAATGCAGCCAAACAGGACCTAATTAATTCAGTGGCTGCAAGTGCTTCTGCCCAGAAGGGTCAGCCAGCAACATAAGGTATTAATCTGTTCTACCAGAATGAACTGGGTCATAAACACGTAATGGAGCAATCCCATGGTAGCTTTAAACAGTTACTTTTATTTCCCGATTTTGTAAATGCTAACGATTATTTCAGCATCATTTTGTCCAGGCGCTACGGCTACAGTGACAGATGATTACTGGTGAGTTCAGGATTGATTAAATGTCTGGCTCAGAGACCAAGGGGCATGAGACACTCGAAGGGCTGTGACTGAAGCAGGGCTCCCCGAGCTCTGAGTCCAGGCAGAAAGGGAAGACCCAGTAATTGAAACATGCTCAAAAGTCCCTCACATGGCTTAACGCATGCCCTTGATGTTGCATGATACATATATGCAACTTTTAATGGACCGTCTCTTGGTCTCTGCACAAAGTTCTTGATAAAAGCAGCCCTTAAGGACCTAGTGGGGAAGGTCAGGTACACAGAGCCAGCATGGGCATTCCCTGCGGACAGTGAGCATCAGACACCTGTTAAGCCCCACCCTCATACCTAGTAGAAGGACTGGGGAAACAAGTCAGCGAGAACCTAGATAAAGGTGAGTTGTCATTCTTGGTCCACATTTGTTTCTTTGTGATAACAATTACCACCACAGAAGGTGAAATTATCGTGGGACACTGAATGGCTTCCGGTTGCACTTTAAAGATTTTATCGGTGTCCCTTCCAGAAGCCGTTGGAGATTTGGGAGGGACAGAGCCTGTAAGAAATGTACTAGGACAGCATTTATTGTTAACTACTCCATGAAAGAGCTGTGTGTTTACCGCAGTTCAGTATATGTAGCCTAGAAGGACTTAATCAATGTCTGGCAAAATACTGCCACTTAGGACCAATTTAGTTAATACTAGACACAGTCATCATGTTAACTCTAACTGCCTGATATTTTTGGGAGGCTAAACAATTTAAACTTTCAAATAGAAGTATGCCCAGCCACGCTATATTAATATGTGTACCACGTTTTCAGAATGTTTAACAGACCCTGATTCCCAAGAGTCTTTAAGGCCATAATAAATTCAGAAATTCTAATTAGATTTCCTTCATGCTCTTCAGTCTTTTCTTGTAACATCAGTGAGACTGAAAAGACCTTTTAAAAGTACATGCATTACAACAAAATGCAATTTAAAAATCTTTGAAGTGTTTGAAGTATTTTCTGGGACTTTTTAACTTGAATATTTATACTGACCCCCAATGAATCTTCCTCTAACCAAGCTCTTATGTCACCAAAAGGGGCTGTCCTGGGTAATAAGGTCCAAAGGAAATCCACCAGGAAGACTATCAAAGGAACTTCAGTGTCATGGACATTTGAAGGTAGAGCTGGAAGGTCTAGGGAAACCAAGGCCATGGAAGGACCTCTCACTGTGTCAGAGCAACCTCACAATCTGAACTCTTTACTCACTACAGGTGGGGACAAGACTAAGCTCTTTCAGGAAACCAGAGAGAAAAGTGGCTTGACCATGTCAGCTCACACATAAGCTAATGTGTACGACAAAATTTCTTCTTATAGATCTGGAACGAAAGCTCTCAAAATGGGCTTCTAGTGGATGCTGTCATTATTGAAACTTTTCTATGACTCCTGCACTTCACTATTACAATAAGCCATAGGAGATGCCCATCAGCCAACTCGATTTCTAGGGAATTAGACTCACCAAACAAAAGCTGTCAATTTCTGTAAACCATACTTGCTCAAGAAAGTAGTTTTGNATTGGGGGCTGGGAGGGTAGGGATAGGGTGGATGGGTTATGGACATTGGGGAGGGTTTGTGCTATGGTGAGTGCTGTGAAAGGTGTAAGCCTGATGATTTACAGACCTGTACCCCGGGGGCNCACAGACCTGTACCCCTGGGGCTAATAATAATAATAATAATAATAATAATAATAATAAAAGAAAGTAGTTTTGAGAGCACTCCGAAAAAAAAACAATCTTGGAACAAGAAAACTTTCCCACTAAACTCTCCTGACATTCATGCACTTGCAAGGGAGAATGTATTTAATTAACAAAGTCTTATCCCTACTGCTATGTTTTAGTTACATAGAGAGACAGCACGTTCAGTTAATGTATTCCAAATTGTTTCTGTTTCACTACGTTATAGCAAAAAAACAAACAAACAAACCTGTTTTTCAATGTATCAGTGATAAAAGTTGAGATTAGAAACAAAACGATGCAGATCTGAATATAGCTAACATATTGGGGTGACAACTTCCTCCCCCTAGCTGCCTTTGTCACTCAAGCATATAGGTATTTTCCTTGTTAAAGAGCAACATTTTCACATAATTTTATTTAATTATATGGCTTGTATGTTGCTGACATAAAATATGTCTGTGAAAACAGGGACAGGGTTCCTCAATATGTGTTTGCAGGGAGAATTAGTGAAAATCTAGTACATCATTGCTGGGGTTCCAGCAGCTGATATTGACCTGAAAGAAATCTCCATGGAAGAGACAGGTGTGCATCCCCAGAAGCACAGAGTGAAGGCTCCACATCCCCTCCTTCTAGACCGGAAGGAGTCCTCCCCTACTGGGGGAGGGGGTCACAAGTGTCCATGGGTGTAACAGTGTAGGGGTTGTGGGGAGGACTGGCAGCCGAGGACGTACAATGCAGGAAAGCTGGAGCTGGGAATATTATGGGCCCGGGGCCACCGTGCAGATGGGTGATTCTGTATTTACTTGTCAGAGTAAGAACATATTGCAGGAAAACAAAGTGTCTCCTCTGTAGTGCTATCCTAGGGTTGGCTTTACCTTGGATGGCTTGAGTTGGGTATTTTCTGGTTTTAGAAATCTGTCCTGATACACAAAGAGCAAAGCTTGGGTGGGTGATGGGAAACAGAGCAGGGGAATGCAACAGTTTGCCAACACGTGCATCTCTCAACATATTCAGGGGATTCTGTTGTTAAAATAAACACATCTGAGTGCTAATTCAGATGCTTATCATAAACACTAGGATCTTTAATAATGAATGAATGCGCAAGTGACACACTAGGTGCCACAGATACTGTACCCCAACATGGGTGTCTAATATCTCAGGTACATCACTGAAACCTGTAGCAGAAACCAGGCCTCACAAAGGGTGCCCATAGCATAAGAAAAGGTTAACATTTCTGGAGGTATTATACCCATTTGTCATACGTTTGCCTCTTTTTTCTTTTCCCTCCCTCCCTTCCTTCCTTCCTTCCTTCCTTCCTTCCTTCCTTCCTTCCTTCCTTCCTTCCTTTTCTTTCTTTCTTCATCTTTCTTGAGCTTCCTTTTAAATTCCATTCCTGTATTCAAAGCAGCCGTACTCAGTGGCTTACAAAAAGAATTCTCGTGGCCATCGCTAAGCGGCAGTCTAAAAGACTGAAGACTACGTTGCCTAAAATATATCTTCAAGTATTCTCCTGCGACTCAGAGTACAACAGTAGTACCTTATTGCACATGGATTCTCGAGAGCCCGTCTTCAGGAGGTAGGACCGGCGGGGTTGGGCGCAGGGCAGCGCACGGCCCGGAGCCCGGGCAGGACCACCTTGCCCTTGCGGTGCAGGTCGCCCTGGGCGCCGGTGTTCAGCCGCTGCACCAGCAGCTTCTCGTAGAGCAGCGGGTGGTAGGCGCCCAGCGTGCACGCCGCGTCGTGGTATAGCTCGTGGTAGTGGCACAGCTCCGTCTGCCGGATGGACGGGATGTACTCGTACACGTGCACTTCGCTGCACAGGGACATCATGATGAGGATCCCTGCCACGGAAAGAAAACCAGAAGCCCTTGAACAACTCCGAGCAGGAGGGAGGATGTTTCGGAGGTGGTGTGGGAGGGACTGTGGGATGCCCACTGGTTCGGCACTCGTTTCTTGTTATTTACTCATTGGCAGTGTTAGTAACGCCAGCAAGTGGCCTGTCTGCGGTTCATGGGGTGCGGTTGCCTCCGGAGATGGGACACGTACACATTCCCGCGTCTGGTTGATTATTGTGGGCGGGGCGGCGAGAGAGGAGGAAGCAAAGGCACTGAACTTAACAAGACGACAGTCTAGTGAGTGACAAATTTGCATTCTCCAAGTTAGAGTATCTTGCCTCATGGCCCACGAGTAGGTCCTGTCCTCATTTGCAAGGGTAGTTTCCAAAGAAACGGGTTAGAAAAAGCTGACTATAAAATAGTTCTTGATTATAACTTATTCTAAAACAGTTGTTGGAAAAGAAAGAGATGGAATTGGGGACGCAGAGTTGAAGATTCATATTATCAAAATTATTATTATTATTTTTAAAGATTTTATTTATTTATTTGACACACAGAGAGAGAGAGAGAGAGAGATATCACAAGTAGGCAGAGAAGCAGGCAGAGAGAGGAGGAAGCAGGCTCCTTGCTGAGCAGGGAGCCCGATGCGGGCCTCGATCCCAGGACCCTGAGATCATGACCTGAGCTGAAGGCAGAGGCTTTAACCTACTGAGCCACCCAGGTGCCCTCATATTATCAAAATTATTTATCTCCCTGGAACTGTCAGTATGATAGTTGCTTTAATTTCCTTCCTTTGTTTTTTTTTTAATGTTTCAAATAGAGAGCTATCAAACCTTATCCTCACTGAGCAAATCTAGTTCTTGATCTAGAAGGGCTAAAAGAATTTTTCCCCCTGCACCATCATCTTTGTTAATATCCTTTAAACTTTAAAAAACATATATGCTTATCCCTTTTTTGAAAGAGCAATCCTTTCTTACGAAAAAAACATAGTCATAATAGTTAGTTGCTGTTAAATGGCAACATCCATCTGCAGGGGACAATCGTATTTCTTATTAATCAACCATGAAAATCCTCACAACCAGAGAACGTAAGGGCCACAGGGAGAGAAGAGAAAAGGGGCCGAATTTTGCCAGGGGTCCAGAGGAGTTGCTCAAGGAGGTGAGCCTGAACCTCCCAGGTTGCCTGGCAGACAAGGGGAGGAAGAGAAGCAGGAGAAAGCGTGCTGGTCCACAGGTGACAATGGCATCCTCTTTAGAAGCCTTTAAATGTGTGACTTGAGAACCAGGACACAGTATTGTGGCTGAGAACAAAACACATTCCTAACAGAGAAGGAGGTACTTCAGTTCAAATTCTAAGAAGCAAACTGTCCTCAAGAGCTCTGTCAAAACTTCAAGTTACTGGTCTGTTCCTTTCCTTTTTCTCCCACAACCCACTTCCTCCTCCTCTTCATCGGTTGACCTACTGCTGGGTTGCAGTCCCTTCCTTGGGATGGCTGAGTGAGTGACAGTGATTCAGGGGGAGCCAAGGACCAGCACCTCCCTCCTGAAGTCACCGAGTGGGTATCAGCCGCTGAACATGCAGCACAGGTGACAAAGAAGTCAAGATCTCTCCTTCTGATGAATAATTACTGCTCTAGAAATATTTTTTCCCTCTTCCTCATAAAATCATCTATTGATTGACATGGTCAATGAGAAAGCCATATGCCCAGGGAGAATTAGATTCCCCCTCTGACCCTGGTTACTTTACACCTGCAACAAACAAGAACCCCTCTGATGTGTGTGTTCTTTCCCAATGAGTGTCACAGGGCCTGTGTCTATGGAGCTGAGGAGGGCATCAGTGTTTTCTAATCAGGAGCTATGGGACAAGGTCTTGTACCTCATCGCCCTCCCCTGGGCATGGTGTGTGGCTACACCAGCTGGGCGGAAGCAACCACATCAAAGGATCCTAGACATCCCTCACATATTCAGATGCTTTCCATTAATACAATTAACACAACCACTTTCCTGCAGTGAAGAAGCTTTGAGGGTGTCTTGCACAAAAGCGTCTCAAAAACTAGCAATGGAACTGTACCTAAAAACCACAGGGTTCTGTTAGCTGGGGTGTGTTGTTAGTCAGCGACACAGCCTCCTCCCTGAAGGTGAAGTCGAATGTGTACGAGCTCTCACCTTTGCAACTCTAGTCCTTAGGATGGCTTTCAAAAGTTAAACTTATACTTAAGAAATGTATTAGCCACATTATTGGCCCTCCTCCTAAAGCATTTCTCAAAGTTTGGCATGAAAAAGAATGGCCAGGGAAGCTTGCTAAATGTCCATTCCTGGGACCTGTCCCCATTTTCATAGATTTGGATTCCACTGGTTTATGTTGGGGTCCAGGAAACTGCATTTTTAACAAGTGTACTTAAGCTACTTGTGGTGAAGTGCCATGGTGGGGGTGGGGAGTCTAATCTATCACAGACCATTACTTCTGTAATGATTTACTAGAAAAATTATCACACATTTGGATGCCACACTATGTCAAGTTACTATTTTGTCAAGTCAAGTTGTAAGTACTTTCAATTTCTATAATGATCTACTTGTAGACCAATGACTAATGTTTCTGGACCAAACTGTTCCACTTCCCATACTTTGAGGACCATCTTTGAGGACCATGCTGGTCTAACACACATATTCTTTGAAGGAGTCTGCTGTAAGGGATTCCCATATTGTGTCCTAAGTAGCTAGACATTCCACATGTTTGATTAAATCTAGAGCTGAACTGTCACCCACACCCAAGGGAGAAAATCCTTGGGTAGTTTCTCTAGTCCTTGATACTGTCTTAGACTCAAAAAGCATCTACGAAGGGGCACCTGGGTGGCTCAGCTAGTTAGCGTCCCAACTCTCGATTTTGGCTCAGATTATGATCTCAGGATTGTGAGATCAAGCCCTGCATGGGGCTCTGTGCTAGGCATGGAGCCTGCTTAAGAGATTCTCTCCCTTTCCCCCTCCCTCTGCTCCTCCCTCCTCATGCTCTCTTAAAAAAGAGAGAGAGAGAGAGAGAGAGAGAGAGAGAGAGAGGGAGAGTATCTATTTTTTTTTTCCTAGAAAGCTTCCCAGAGAAAATTTTCACTACTGCTGCTGGTTAATTATTACATTTTAAATCATGTATTTGCTAGATATACAATACAGATTTTTGTCAGAAGACTAGGCAAGAAGTTACAGTTTCACTGCAAGTAAATAGATAAATTTTAGCATTCTCATATATAAACCTCATATTTTAAAATTACTTCTAGAGCTTCAGAAATGCAGAAACTTGGCAGTTAGTTCAGGATAGTCTAAAATGGAGGCCAATAGAGGTTAGGAAAGTGTGGGTTCTTGCCTTGAGTTATCTGCACAATTCCTCCTGATCTTTCCCTATCTGATACAGACTTAGAACAGCAGTTGTCCATCCCATCGTGCACTCATATGAACTTGGGCTTCCAGTAACGAAGAGCCTAGAGCATCCTAAAACTTAATGGCAGAATCTGCTCTACATGTTTAAATGGCAGCCAGTCGTAGTGCTGATATCACAATTGGTATGGCAACCCCTTCAAAGGGAAGGGAAAAAGTACTTTACAGTTTGTTGGGTATTTGTGAAAGGTGGACAAGATTGATGGAACCAAAGCTGGAGAATACTTTTCTAATTTTGAACATTTTTTCAGACAGTATGGTTAATTCATTTGGCATATGCATACTCTGCTTTTCAGTTTATTAAGTCGATTATTACACATCGTTTTGAGTTTAGATTCAGGCTACGTCATATAATAAATTCTGAAAATCACTATTACTAAATGTGGTCAAATCTACACATCAGGGGTGCCTGGGTGGCTCAGTGGGTTAAGCCTCTGCCTTTGGCTCAGGTCATGATCTCAGGGTCCTGGGATCGAGCCCTGCATTGTGCTCTCTGCTCAGCAGGGAGCCTGCTTCCTCCTCTCTCTCTGCCTGCCTCTCTGCCTACTTGTGATCTCTCTCTCTGTGTTGAATAAATAAATAAAATCTTAAAAAAAAAATCTACACATCAGTTATCCTATGAGTTAATAGCACTTAACCACACACAGAATCCTGAAGACAAAATTTCTTCTTGTTTTGTAAAAAAGATCTAGGTAGACACCGATATTTGGAGTTCTGTAACAGCTCTGGCACAGTTCACAGGGTGTGTGTTAGGGAACAGGGGGTGTGGGTGTAGGTACTGCAGGGAGGCAGGGTTGGGACAGGGCTGAGGAAGATCAAAGCCTTCGTGTTCTGCTGGAGGCCTCTCCAATTAAATCCAACATTTATTAAACTGGGCACAGTGCTAATCAATGGGGATTAAGAGAAAGTTTCTTTAAGGAAAGAAAGTAAATTAAAGAACTAACCTTTAAATTTGAAAAGAGAAAGTGAGCCCATAACCTACAATTCTTTGGATGACTTGAAGAAAGTATTTTACAGAATATACTCGGAAAAAATATTTGGGTCCTACCACCAGCATTACTTCTGAAAGTGTTGTGAGGCTGAGCCCTATTATACACAAATGATATAAATACCAACAACACATGGTTCTCAAATGTCTTCTGGAATTACTACCAGTAGAGTACCACGTTGAGAGTCCCCAACCCACCGCCAGGTTTAAGGATTCACTAGGAGGACCCACAGGCCCTAATATTTAGTGATACTCAGTTATGATTCATTAAAACAAAAGGATAAAAGGCGAAATCAGCTGAAGTCTAGGGGAAATTAAAGCCAAGTTTCTACTCCCAATGGAGTCACACCGGATTTGCTTATTATCCCTAGCAACACGTGTGAAATGCTGTCAATCAGGGAAGTTTATGAGAGACTCAGTGCTCAAGGTTTTTACTGGGCACTGGTCATGTAGGCAGTCTCTGCCTGGCACACACCCAAATTCCAGACTTCCAGAATGAAACCATGTGTTCAGTATAAACCATACTGCTTACATAAACAGTCTAGGCATGGCAAACTACTCTTATCAGTTATGGGGTTGGGAACCTTCCCAAATCAAAGATCCCAGATGCCAGCCAAGGGCCAATTTTGTAAGCATGCCTTCCTAAAGATGAGCAGTCAAGCCTTCCAGGTTAAATCTTTTCTGCAAAGATAGCATATATTGATGAATTCAAAATATCATGTTACTTCATAATCAATTCTCCATGCCAGACCAATATAGGGAATTCACATCTGGTTATGCTAAAAGTGTTTTTATTCTTTCTTTAATTTCCTCTCTTAGGACTGCTCAGAATTACCTAAAAATCAAAAAGAATACAAACAATTTAATACTATGCTATTTGGTAAAGAGTTTCTAAAAAATCACTTAAACTTTTATGTTAAGTAATTTAATGGACTACCAAAAAGTAACTGCTTTCATCACTAATAAAATTTTACTGTTTTCATCCAGCATTCAAAGAAGAATTAATACCAATCATTCTCAAACTCTTCCAAAACACAGAGGAGATGGGAACACTTCCAAATTCACTTTACGAGGCCAACATTACTCTGATACCAAAACTAGACAAGGACACTATAATAAAAGAAAATCACATGCCAGCATCCCTGTTGAATATAGGTACAAACATGCTCAACAAAATGTCATCAAACTAAATTGAATAGTACATTAAAAGGATCATTTACCACGATCACTTGGGATTTGTTCCAGGGGTGTAAGGATAATTTAGGATCAATAAATCAATCAATGTGATAGGCTACTTTAACAAAATTAAGGATAAAAATCATATGATCATCACAGTAGATGTAGGAAAGCATTTGACAAAATTCAACATCCATTTATAATAAAAGTTCTCAACAAAATGGGTATAGAGGAAATGTACTACAACATAATGGTCATATATATATGACTAGCCCACAGCTACATCATACCCAATGATGAAAAGCAGAAAGTTTTCCCTTTGAGATTAGGAACAAGACAAGGATGTCCACTTTTGCCACTTTTATCCAGCATAGTATGAAGTCTTAGAGCAATCAGGCAAGAAAAAGAAATAAAAGGCATTTGGATTGGAAAGGAAGAAGTAAAACTGTCACTATTTGCAGATGACATGATACTAGATATACAAAACTCTGAAGGCTAGACCAAAACCTGTTAATAAATGAATTCAGTAAAGTTGCAGGATATAAAATCAATATACAAAAATTATGTTTTGTTTCTCTACACTAATAACAAGCTATCAGAAAGAAAAATTAAGATAATCCTATTTACAATTACATTATAAACAATAAAATACCTAGGAATAAATTTAAGAAGATAAAAGGTCTGCACACTGAAAACTGTAAGATACTGATGAAAGAAACTGAAGAAGACACAAGTAAATGAAAAGATATTCCATGTTCATGGACTGGAAAAACTAATATTTTTAAAATATCCATACTACCCAAAGCAATCTACAGATTCAGCACAGCCCATATCAATATTGCAAGAGGATTTTTTTCCCCACAGAAATAGAACAAACAATTCTAAAAATTTGTATGGAACCACAAAAGACCCCAAATAGCTAAAACAATTTTGAAAAAGAAGAACAGAGCTGGAGGCAACATCTTCCCTGATTTCAAACTATGTTACAAAGTTTTAATAATCAAAACAGTATGGCACTGGCATAAAAACAGACACATAGGTCAATGGAACAGAGTAGAGAGCCCAGAAATAAACCCAATTTACACAGTCAATTAAATTCCAACAAAAGAGCCAAGAATATGCAATGGAGGAAGGACAGTCTCTTTAATAAATGACATTGGGAAAACTGGACAGCCACATACAAAAGATGAAATTGGAGTGCCATGTTATACCATTCACAAAAATTAACTCAAAATAGATTAAAGACTTGAATGTAAAACCTGGACCCATAAAATTCCTAGAAGAAAACAAAGGCGTGAGTGCCTTAACATGAGTCTTGGCAGTGAATTTTTGGATTTGACATCAAAACAAAAAAGAAAAAGTAGGACACATCAAAATAAAAAACTTCTTCAAAGCAAAGGAAGCCATCAAAGGAAGCCATTTCAAAATGAAAAGACAACCTACTGAATAGGAGATAATATTTGTAAATCACATACCTGATAAGGGGTTAATATCCAAAATATATAAAGGACTCATACAACTTAGTAGGAAAAAACCCCCAACAATCCAATCAAAAAATGGGCAGAAGACTAAATAGACACACAATAGGATGCTCAACGTCACTCATCATCAGGGAAATGGAAATCAAAACCACAATGAGATATGTCACACCTGTTAGAATGGCCATCATCAAAAAGACAAGAAATAACGAGTTTTGGTAAGGATGTGGAGAAAAAGAAACCCTTGTGCACTGTTGGTGGGAATGTAAATTGGTGCAACCCCACTATGGATAACAGTATGGCGATGCCTCAAAAAATTAAAAATAGAATTACATTATGATCCAGCAATTCCACTTCTCAGTATTTACCCAAAGAAAATGAAATCACCTGAAAATGAAACCCCTGTGTTCACTGCAGCATTATTTACAATAGCCAAGCTATGGAAACAGCCTAAGTGTTCTTGAAGGAATTGCTAAGTGAAGAAAGGTAGACCTAGAAGGTATAACACTACATGAAATAAGTTAGACAGAGAGAGACAAATGTCATGTGATCTCATTTATATGTGGAATAAAAAGAGAAAAACAACAAGAAACAAAATGCACCCTCATAGATACAGAGAACAGACTGATGACTGCCCGAGGTGGGGGGTGGGCAAAACAGATGAAGGGGGTCAAAAGATACAAACTTCCAGTTATCCAATAAATATGTCATGGGATATAACACACAGCATCAAGACTATAGTTAATAATTCCCTATTACATATTGGAAAGTTGCTAAGAGCATAGATCTTAAAAGTTCTCATCATAAGAAAGAAAATTCTGCAAACCAGGTATAGTGACAGGTGTTAACTAACCTTACTCTGGTGATCATTTTGCAATAGAAATTAATATCAAATGATCAGGCTCTACACCTGAAACTAATATAATGTTGATCATCAATTAAACCTCAATAAAAATATTCCTGCTTTTCACATGAAGCCAGATTTTAAGATAGGCAAATTAGTAGACACTTTTTAATGTATTTTTCTAAGCCAATCGGAAGGGCATGTAGCCAGCTTTTTAAAATCTTTAAATATAATTCAATTAACATTCAGCTTCTTTGGCCAGTTTTTATAAATGAGTCCATACTAGGGATTCATTTAAAGAAAAAAAAAAAGGCACACATTTTTCAGGGCAATTATGACTCAAGAAGCATTCATTTGCCAAATTACATGTCTTTAAGTGTTGTATAATGCAATGTAATTATCAAGCCAATTAAAAAGCATTTCAACTGGTCTTAATAAAATGTCACATTATATGACTCATCATACTAGCAGTATATACACTTATTTATTTGCCCCAAAACCAGAATAAAAAGCAAACCGTAACCCATGTACAGAGTATCACAAATTGAGGTTTTCCCTATAAAACTCTACTTTGCATACCTAGCTTTGTATTTGATGTGTTTTCAGATCTAGTATAGTGTAATCATTTATAGCCTTGACTTTAATTGTGATTAAACTTATCTTGCTTTCACCTGGCAAAATATTTAAAGTAACATCCAAAATTGTCCAGAATGATAGAATTTTATCCATAATGAATATATCCTTTCAACACATGGCACAGAAGCTATGGATATAAACAACACAATGCAAGGGACAGACAAAATACTGGCTTATATCACTTCCAGTTAACATTTGAATAAAAGTCATACGTAAGGTAGAGTAGGAATTTCTGAGAATGACCAATACAACAGTGCAAAGCATATTTCCGAAGGAGTGGTTACAGTGAAAGAAAACCTAAGTGTATGGAATATGCCAGCCTAATGGAAATCTAGCAGCTCTGTCAGGTTTCCCCATAAATTCATCATGAAATAGGAAATCATGAGAACTATACTTAGGATTATTTAAGAGCAAAAGCAACTCTTTGAGGGAGAATTCCAGAAAATACTTGTAGTTAAAAGGTTGCTTGGAGACTTTTTTTTTTAATTTTAAGATTTTTTATTTATTTATTTGACACAGAGGGAGAGAGATTACAAGTAGGCAGAGAGGCAGGCAGAGAGACAGGGAGAGGAGGAAGCAGGCTCCCCGCTGAGCAGAGAGCCCGATGTGGGCCTCGATCCCAGGACACTGAGATCATGACCTGAGCCGAAAGCAGAGGCTTTAACCCACTGAGCCACCCAGGCGCCCTGTTTGGAGACTTTTTAAAAAATATTTTATTTATCTTTTGACAGAGAGAGAGAGAGAGATTACAAGTAGGCAGAGAGGCAGGCAGAGAGAGAGAAGGAAGCAGGCTCCCTGCTGAGCAGGCAGCCCAATATAGGGCTCAATCCCAGGACCCTGAGATCATGACCTGAGCTGAAAGCAGAGGCTTTAAAAACCCACTGAGCCACCCAGGTGCCCCAAAGGTGGTTTGGAGACTTAAACTTGACGTTAACATAGCAATAGTTTAAGAAGCATCTGCCTTATTAGATAAAATCATAAAATGCAAGGGTAATACTTGAAGGCCAAATTTTCACTGATTTATATTGTATTATTTGATGGTAAAACACATTCAGGGCTCACTATTAATAAGGAAATGCAAAAAGTTGTTCCTAATCAATATAATTGTGACATATCTTACACAATCACAAGCATGAACTTTAAGTGGCTGATTATTTTTTTGCCAAACATCTGAGTTTGGGTGATATATTGGAATATTAGAACCCCCCCAAAGCAATACAAAATGGAAAAAAAAAAGTTATGACTTGTTTTTAAGTCTACTATTCTTGTTCACATTTAAATAGTCTGAAATTATAGTGTCTGCATTTATGAATTCCAGAAATATTAGTTATAATATAATCAGTAGTGGCTGCCATTTAAAAAGTGGCAGGACACGTTGGTGGTTTCTACAATAAAAATATTGTCAGTTGATCAATTGTAGATTTAACTAGAGAATTTCCTCTCTGTGCTGCTGGTTGGGACCTGTGCTACCAGGTCTGTCTGCCTGCTGGTCCTCAGGCTATGAGCCAGGGATGGTGAAGTGCCTCCTGGTGTGACTGGATGCCCTACTGCATGTAAGTGACAAACCAATCCAGCCATGCTTTATGACCCCAGGGGAGTTCACTGACCTATAAAAATACCTGTCTTTATGAGAACAAAATGGAAGTCATGCGATTCCAAGTAAATTATTCCTTATCCTCAGTCAGGCTAAGATACAGTCAAAACGACTTCAAAGTACCAAATAACAAGATAAATCTCTAGTATTCAAGTAGGGATGAAAGAGAGAAAAATACTCATATATGCACAAAGAGCACCCCAGTGGGCTGAGGGTAAGGAACCTAATTAGATGAAAAAGTTGTTCCAAAGAAACAAGTCCTTATGGATCATCAAAATTACCTTGATCCATGTTACTGCCTTTTAATTTAAAAAAAAAATGCATGTGCAGTCCACCAGGTGCAAGAATCCCTTTACTGCTTCTCTAGAGAAGAGGATGGTACATGTACCACATTTCCAGTGTATCTACTAGTGTGCCTCTTTCTGTGAACTGTAAGGACAAAGACGGCTCCAATTAGAGAGTCAAAGAAAAAGCAGTATATCAACACTTGACCAACAGGTATCAAAATGTCATTCATACCCTTTGCTCGGCACTAATACTCTTGGGACTCTATCTTAGGAAATGATTTAAAGGGAGAAAAGTCTATGTATTCACATACAGAATAAACACTAGTATTTTTTGTACATAGATATAATGATGACTCATTA
Organism: Ailurus styani; assembly: GCA_002007465.1. Lineage (NCBI taxonomy): Eukaryota > Metazoa > Chordata > Mammalia > Carnivora > Ailuridae > Ailurus > Ailurus styani. The sequence continues at coordinate 210,557 of LNAC01000310.1, read as the reverse complement.
CTGTAACTGAGAATATCAAATACTCTGAAACAAACCAAATAGTTAAAAACTAAAGAGAGGCATAGGTTACGATATTCCTATTTGATGTACTGATATGGCCTCTGTAATATCAAAAAGAACAAGTCTGTTTGTTTATGTATCTTAATGAAAGATAGCGCTTTTTGTATTTGCGAATACGGTCTTATTTGACCGAGCAAAAAGTTTCAGATGAGAAACATCACAGTAATAGTGAACAAACAGTAAACATTAGCTATTGTGCTAAGCACATGATAATTCATACATGACAACTCAAACATAAAGATGCTACTGGGATCTTCATTTTCTTGTTGAAAGAACTGAGGCTTGGAGGTTTGGAATAACTTGGTCAAGATCACTTATTTAGTTGACTGGTAGAACCAAGTTTTGATTTGGTCTTAACCACAGCACACAGCAAACATATACAGTGATATGGGAGGAGGTGGGCATCCTTCTACATGTGAGACCAGCTGAATCTGAGATGAGAGTCTATAAGGCGACAGAAATCACAACTTCCCATTCATTTGTTCATTCCTTCATTCATTCAGCAAACATTTATTGTGAACCTGTTGTGCAGTGCCACACACTGAGGGAAGATGCTTCATTACAACAATTTTTTTAAAGATTTATTTATTTATTTGAGAGAGAGAGAGAGAGAGAGAGAGAGCGCACCAGCAGAGGGAGGCATAGAGGGAGAGGGAGAGAGAGAATCTCAACCAGACTCCCTGCTGAGTGTGGAGCCCAATGGGGGGCTTGATCCCATGACCCTGAAATCATGACCTGAGCCAAAATCAAGAGTCAGATGTTAACTGACTGAGCCACACAGGTGCCCCTCACTGTAACAGTGTTAAGAAAAAAGAACTCTGTGGTCCAGATTTGGAGGAGTATAGACTAAAATACAATCAGATGGCAGTACTGGAGGTGGTGGTAGGATTATTTGATGCTTTGAAAAAAAAAATGTGTAAATATTTAGTTGTAATGTTATTTTCCCCTCTGTATAAGGTCTACAAAGGAGACTCTTCAGTTACAAAGAAAAATCTCATAAAGTAGGTCAGTCTCTTCCTTAAGGTTTGGTAAAACTTTGGACCAATATCTATTTTGGGATGAATAATTTCTAAATCTCCTTGGACTTATATATGTTAATAATGAGATTTCTTAAAAATTTAGTTAAGTTTTCACTGACTTTCACATAATGATCTTGTTAACAAAGGTCAGAATATATTTACACAGTTATATTAAAATATTTTGTGAAAGATAATTATCACTAATCAATGTCCAAAATTGAGTTAGTTTTTATGTTTAATTGGAGTGAATCTCTTTAGCAGTGACTCTTCAAAATATTTGATTGAGTAGTTTGGTAGTAATACCAGCTTGATATTATAAAAAAATGAGAAATCATAGTTTAAAACCGTTCATTTAGAAATATGAGAGGACTAGCTTCAGTGTGTATCATAGATATTAAATCTCTAATAAGTATCTTATTAAATAAAGCTTATAATGAAAGTATAGTTTAATTCACTTGATCTTAAAGTGTATTTACATTGTGTCAATATTATAAAAGTTATTCACATATGTTCTTTAGTTTAATTATAAAGAAAGCATATTAAAATTATTAACTTTGATAAGTCCTTTATGTATGTGAATTAGAAATTTCTGGGGGTGCCTCGGTGGCTCAAGTTGGTTGAGTATCTGCTTCTTGGTTTCAGGTCAGGTCATGCTCTCAGGGACCTGAGATCAAGCCCCACATCAGGCTCCTTGCTCAGCAGAACGTCTGTTTGAGATTCTCTCTTTCCCTCTGTCCCTCCCTCCCTCCACTTGCACTCTCTCTCTACAATAAATAAATCTTCAAAAAAACCAACCAAACAAAAGAAATTTCTGGGATGTTTTCCAGCAATAAAATGAGTTTCAGTCAAGAAGCTCTCAGAGTTTGTTTTCTTCAATGCTAGGTCAATGTGTTCGTCAAGTCTTAGAACTTACTGCTCTGTCTTTAAAATCAGAAGGGGCAGTTCCTGTTATTTGTAGATAAAACAAGACAAATTTATTTAGGTCCAAGTTAAATATTTGTGCCTGTATCTGATCTTACTAGGACACCCTGCCCATCAGAAAACTTCTCCATAGAAGCTGATAATACACAGATCCCACAGAACTCAGGAAAAAGTACAATGTGTACTCAGGTATTGTGATCAAAGACAATGCTAATGCAGAAATATCTCCGAGCCTGCTCTAAGGAACATTCAGAATGCTGCAGTGGACAGAAGTAGCTTCTACACTCTTCTTCCCTTCAACACAGTAGTCTCCACTTATCCTGCAGGTTCAGCTACTCACAGTCACCAGCAGTCTGGAAGCAGATCCTCCTGACCGGTCATCTGAGGGTCAGTAAGAGGCCTAACACCAAGTCCCAATGCCCACATCATTCCCCTCATTCCATCATGTGGGCATTTTATCAAATCTCACACCATCACAAGAAGAAAGGTAAGTACAGTCCAATAATAGAGTTTGATAGACTGTATTCACATAATTTTCTTGTGATACTTTGTTATAATTGTTCTATTATATTATCAGTTATTGTTATGCATCTCTTACTGTGCCTAATCTATGAATTCAACTTCTTCATCTGTATGTATGTAAAACACAGTCTAAATAGGGTTTGGTACTATCTGAGGTTTTAGGCATCTACTGGGGGTCTTGGAATGAATCCTCTGTGGATGAGGGGAGGGGATATGTATTTATTGTTTCTCTTTTCCCCGCAGAAAACACAAACCCACCACAGCTCCTACCTACCAGGCAAGCCCTTGTGATTTACGTGCCATCAAGGGGATGCCTGGCTCAGGGTTAGGGGTTCCTAAGGAAGGTCCAAAAATGATGTCATGCTTCTGGAGTGGGAGATGTTGGCTGAACCATATGCTTGAATGTTCTTAGGATGGTTTCCTGCAATCAATGAGAGTTGGGACCTTGCTTATTGGGGTCAAAACTTATACCCAAACAATCAGTATATCTAAAGAATCTGGGTCCCAAGATGATAGAGTCAACCAACCAACCAACCAACCAACCAACCAAAAATCCACTTTTAAGGAGACATTTATAGCCAGCTATTATGTATGACATTTCACGAGTTTGCAAGACATGAAAAGTCCATCAGTAACAATAAGAGTAAATATTTTTAGCTATACCTTCAAAGAAACAAAAAGAATTACGTATTGGTCACATCCTGTTTTCTCCTACTGAGCCAAATGTTTTTTACTTTGATGGCATGTCTATCAATACAGGATCTGCAGACTAGATTCCTAAAGTTCCTTCTAACTTTAAGTTTCTAAAATGCTAGAAGGGTGGTTCTCAAAGCACAGAACAAGAACCAGCAGTATTAGCATTACTTAAGAACCCCTTAGAAATGCAAATTCTTGCCCCTTCCACCTCCTCAGAAACGCTAGGGTGGGCCCAAATGTCTGTGTTTTGGAAAGGTGTGGTAGCGGGGCTTCAGCCTGGCCCCCTATCTGGTGATCATGTCTTGCAGTAGTTCCATCCCACAACAAAGGGACTGACTGATGGAACAAACAGAATGTACCACGGTGGTAGTGCATGCACCATAAAAAGTACTGTGGTCTTGTCTTTGCTCTCTCTCTTGGATCACTTGCTGTAGGGAAGCTGGCTGCCATGTTGTAAGGACTTCCAAGTACACCTATAGAGGTCTCTGTGGTGACGAATTGAGGCGTCTGGCCAACAGCCATCTTGTGAGTGAGCCATCTAGAAAACAGATCAGCCAACCTACACGCAGACAATGGAATGCAACTTCACGAAAGACAGCACGGTAAGCCATCCAGCCAATCTGCTCCCACAACACTGACTACAGGAACTGAACAGAATAAGAAATGTTGATTCCTTCCATAAGGTGAGTTTTGGGGTCATTTGCTTCATGGCCTTAGATAACTAATACACAAAGCCTCTGGGTGATTCTGACACATGTGGAACTTGAGAACCACTGAGCTAAAACATTCATTCATTCTTCAAATAATTATTTCTCATACTTTCTATGTGCTAGGCTACAGCATGAACACGATGGGTAAAACGGACACTTCCCAGCCCTCACGCACCCTGTTCTTTTCCTTTATTGCACAGTTTGTGATTTTATTCTATTTAGGGAACACACACTTATGTAATGTGGGTCACCACTGCACCCTGAGCTCATGGTGAGCAGGACCTTTGCCTGGCTTCCTTCCCACTCCCCTGGGCCTAGCCCTGTGCCAGCTACATAGGAGGTACGTAATTAATATCCACTTAGTGGATGGCTTTTCCCTTCCATCTTCCCCACCCTCCTCCAGTACGATGAACTGAGGCCCCAGGAACAGCAACCAATCACAATACATTTAAGGGGTTCAAGTGTGCTCCTCTTGAATCTAATGGCCATTGGCTATAAATTTCCATAGAAAGAAATATCTTGTGTGTTCAAAACAATCAACATTTAGAGTCCCTCTATCTTACACAGGCAAATTCATAAACACATACAAGGAAAATATATACAGTGGGTTTAGAAATATAAGCAATCAAATGTGAGACTATTTTCTGGTACGGATGAGCACATCAATAAAGTACAGGGATTCATCTTGCTTTACTTCCAGGTGGAGCCCTGTGCTAATGAGGAAAGCAGAATATGAGGAAATTGTTCTTTTCTGTGAGAGGATGTCCTACTGACCCCCCATACTTGAGTAGAACCCTCCACTGTGCACGCAGAAACATCCTGATCTCATAGACCAGCTCATTGATGGCTTCCTTTGTTCAGCAAGGGACAGGAGAGGTTAGTGTCTGGAAATGATAAGGTGGTGAGATAAGAAGTCAATAGTTTTTTTTTTATGTGACTTTAGAACATGGAGAACGGGGTTTTGTTTTTGTTTTTGTTTTTATTAATGTAAGCTCCACACCTTGCATGGAGCCCAATGCAGGGTTTGAACTCATGACCTTGAAATGGCGACCTGAGCTGAGATCAAGAATCAAATGCTAAATGGACTGAGCCACTTGGGCGCCCCTAGAGAACGCTTTTTGATAACAGAAAATAACTCCTGGATTTTAAAAATTCTTATGGCAGAAAGTTGGAGATGTGAGTGACATCATTTTACCAATACTTAGGAACATCAGAGAAGTTATCAAACAGACTCTGGCTCTCAGCATATTTCTGAGCAAGATCAAAGAGGAGGCAGGCAAATTGCAACATCCGCGGGGTCTTCAGAGGGTGAATGGTGCCCTGCTGGGCACAGCTCACAGGGGCTGCTTCTCCCCCCATCCTTTGCGAGGGCTCACACTGAAATCTGGCTGGGGACTAGAGCAGCAAAGGAAGGGGATGATGGCAGGCCATGTCTTCTGCGGGAACTTAGGACTTCCATAATTACCCGCTTGCTCTCTCATTCTTCCAAGATTAGCAGAACTTCACGGTGCCACCCTATATGACTTCCTGTGACGATGGAGATGTTCTCCCTCTGCACCGCTCATCGAGGCAGCAGGCGCCAGAACTTGGGGTTACTAAGAACTTGAAAGGAAGCCGGGGCTAGAGGAACCAAAGCTTCCCTCTTATTTAATCCTAATTAATTTAAATGTAAATAGCCACACGTGGTGATAGCTGCCCCTCTGGGCAGGACAGTGGTAGAAAACAGTAATCATTATAAATGGGTGCACCAACTCATCTCCAGGAAGATTTTATCATTCTCATTTCCTCTAAGCACACAGGGAGGCTCACAGGAGGGAGCGAACTGCCCATGATCAAAGAGGTTCTAAATGGCAGAGAACAATTCACACACACCTCTCCAGACTCAGTCAGCACTCCTGCAATGCCATCGAAGTGCATTTCCCCTTCTGCAAGTAAAAGAAGTCTCAAAGGCAAGCGTCAGTCTCTGAAAACTCCAAATTCTCAGTAAATAGCTATGAAAGGAAGCTAGCCATATGCGGCAGGATTCCTTCCAACAAAAACACATGGGAAAATGTTTCTCTCCAGTTATGAGGATCTAACTTGAATCTTTCGAACTACACGTCTTGGTAAATATATCTGACAGCCCCCACTGTGCTAGATAACTTTTGCTCCAAGCAAGTGGTAGCCCCATGAATTCATGAGAAGGCAATAATACGAAAAAGATTTTATTAAACTTCTGCCACATCCTATTATGCTGTCTAAGCATGATTCTATTCTACTTAACCTTTGCTGACAAACTAGATTATACTTTCTTTCCTAAATCAACAGGATCCCACGAAATTGCACAAAAGATAAAGTACCTAGCATTTCAGGACTGATTTGGAAATAGAGTGTTAAAGGCATGAGTTTAAAATGGGGGTTAGGTATGCCTAAGGAACATAATCTGCAGAGTCACATCGTAAATTCTGTCTTGACTTCTATGTAAAATATTTCACATTATTGTAATACCAGGAACTTATTCCAAAAGCCACAAGCCTCAATTCAGATACTTGAAGTTCCTGTATCCATAACCAAACCACCGCTATCTCCATAAAGCTCTCCTTTATTCACAGGGACCCACTGTGCAGCCCAAATTAAGATGTAGGCTTGGAAATTCATTGAAATTAGGGTGGGAACATTACAATTTTTTGTGGACAAAACTAATATCCTTCGGTTCTATTACAGCTTTCATATTGCGAAGGGAATCAAAGATATTCCTTAATATCACCCCGCGTGGGTAAAATCAAAGAGATAATGGGATAATTAGCTGAGACATAGGTAAAGAAATGGGGTAAGAGCACAGATTTTGAGGATCAAAGCCCGGCTACAAAAAATATATATAATTAGCCAAGTGTGATGATACTGTTAGACAAAACAATCTATTTTTTAGATTAGAGCTAGTGCACTCTATTAGCAAGAGCTGTAGAAGGTCCTAGAATTATTCTCATCAAAGCCTGCACCTGCTTTCTTGCAGCACATTACACATCCTACAGTCACAAATTCAGCTCCTCAATCTGGCATCACATGAACAATGTGAGTGGGTGAGTGGTTGGTGGATCATAGATGACCCAGGTGGGGTCTGTGTGTCCTCCTTTTGAATCCCATGGGGCCTTGACTACTCTGACCCACAGAATATAGTGCAAGTGACATTGTGCACGTCTCTATGCCTCAGCCAAGAAACTTGCCAGGAGCCCCAAGCATCCATTTAAGAGGTCCAATTACCCTGAGACCACCATGCAAGAGACCATGTGCAGGCACAGAGTCAACAGTCCTGGCTGGGCCCACCCTCCCAGCCATCCACACCAAGGAGGCCAACCATGGGTGGGAAGCCATCCCAGAAAGCAGCTGAATACCACCAAGTGACTCCCATCAATGCCTGTGGAACAGAAGAATCACTCAGGCAAGCCCATCCTGACCCACAATCATGACAGAAAATAAAATAGTTCTTGCTTTACGTCTTGAAATTGGGGGGGATACTTCGTTATGCACCAACAGATAATCAGAACAGAGTATTTCTACTATCTTCAGCTAATCTATGCTTCAGCTAAAACCACCTTCTAATTGCTCCGATTAAATAATGTAACTGGACATTTACTAAATATGAAGTCTAACCCTCCAGCCTGATTATCCATTTTCATATACACCTACCAATGAAGCCGGAAGATGGTGGGTTGGGCTGAATCTTCTCCTTGGTGTTCTCCTGGATAATGTCCCAAAGCTGCCATATAAATTTTGGATGAAGAATGTAAAATGGCTGATTTGGGTTTCTCTGACGGTGCTGAACATATGGAGTGAACAGGTTGTAATCTGGCTTCTTGTACCACTAAGAAAAAAGAAAATCAGCACAGTCAAGTACAGAGCACCACACTGTGAAGAGGAAACAGGGCAGCACCCAAGTTGGGGGTGGAAGTTATTTCCAGGGAACAGGACGGGGAGGAGCAGGTGGTGAGGGAACGAGAACAAAGAGAGATAGGGTTCCAGCCCTGAAGGATGGATGCTTTGGTCTTTAGTAGAATATGGGAGATGAGGTAGGGTGGGGGTGCCGGACTCTTCTGTAAAGGCCAAGACAGTAAACACTTTAGGTTTTGTGAGTCACAAGGTCTACTTCAACTAGTCAATTCTTACGTTGTATTGACAAAGCCACAGAAGATAGAGCATGAATGGGCATTATTGTGTTCCAATAAAACTTTATTTATAAAACAAGGCCACATTTGGCTGATGGCTGTAGTTTGCTGACCCTTGGGCTCAATCAGTGTATTTCAAAAACATATTTTCCATACCTAATGTACAGTGACAGAAAGCATGCCAGTTACTGCCTAGGTCTGGGGTGGGGTAGGGAAGATCGATACGGGGGACACCATCACTCTTTGGAGCGATGAAAATATTCCATTTCTTAACTGTGGTGGTGGATACATGACTATATAAATTTGCTAATATTCATCTAAATGTACATTTCTACTGATTATGCATAAGTTATTGTATGAAAAAATGCACAGTAAGGTTGATTGTTTTTAAAATGTCTTTAGAATGTCTTGGGTGCCGTCATGAAATGAGATTTGGAGGTATATGGGAGAGACTTGGCTCATAAGGTTCTAAGGGCCCCATTATCCCTTCAAACAGACACCTTGGGGAGATAGTAAGTATATATTAAGATTCGAAGTAATATTCCCTGGTTGGATGGGTTCTGTGTCTTCAACAATTTTGAGAAGGACCAGACCCAATCATCTTTAGTGAACTTTGCCCCCAAGCTGAGAGGCAGCGGGAGGGAAGCAAGAGGAGTGTGGGCCTCAGTTTCCTCACCCCTCCTCCTCCAGAGCACAGGCCACACACAGAAAGCAGCCCTGTCACCTGGCTTTCGGCACTGTTCCTGCCCATGTCCACCAGGTTGGACAGCTCTGTGTCCTGGGCTTGGCTGCTTCCAAAGGAAGAAACAAGGTCCAATGGTTAGAGCTCTCAGTCTGTCCACAAACGGCAAGACATTGGTCAGAACTTAAAGCCAGAGAACTTCAGTCTGGAAAGGAAGCTGGAGAGTTCCATGCATTTCGTCTTTGATTCTTGGTAGATGGCATCTGTGAGAATCAGCTGAAGAGCTTTCTCAAAAAATACACACTCAGGCTGCAGGCTACATGTCTGGAAATGGGGCTCTGATAGATACATGTGAAAAATACTCTCCAGATGATTCTGGTTTGTACTCCTAGTTAGGAAGCAACTAGTTAGCAATCATGCTAGGTAAACGTCCAGCCTCGGTCTCAAGATGAACAGTGACAGAACACCCCCAGAGCGACCCATCTGACCTTGGATAGCTGCTCTCTTGGAAAGTTACCTCTTGGGGGAGCCAAGATCTGTTCCCCCACTTTCATCTTAAGGAAGGATGCATTCTCTTAGGTCATGGCAGAACAAGTTGAAAGACCCTTTTTGGCACAGCTGACAGCATCTTTCACGAGGCTAAACTATCATACATCTTTCCCAGCCCTCTTTATAAAACAAGTGCACTGGCTTTTCACCCAAGTTTTCGCCAAAAGTAACTACCTGCTCCTTTAGACGGGCAATGATTTGCCAGAATGCCATGAATGTAACCCGCTTATATTTTGATGACGAGTAATGATCTTGTTTACACTATACCACGTAAGGTAAAAAAGGGTTAGAGGCAGAAGCCAAAGAGTGGCACGCTCCAGGAAAGTCTGTAACAGGTTCCACTTAAAAGAATAATGAACTGCTGAGTCACAAAGTTTAAATTCTCTTGCCAAGCACTTCGAATTTATTTCAGAAGATCTTGTAAGTACTTGGAAGGTGAAGTACTATCACAATGGAAACATTCTGAGGTTACCTTGCCCAACCTCTAGTGTAACTAGGAATGTCTGAACATTTCCACACTGTAATTTGGTTTTTTTTTGTTTTGTTTTTAAGTCTTCAAGAGCAAAAGCCCTTTTTCATTAGATAGACCATGTATGCTCTGGGAACCGGGTATCAAAATAGTATGAATACACATGTATTTAAGTAGTGCCCATGATTGGTTTCCTTCTATGAAAGTTTAATCCTTGATTTGCTCCCATTATTAATCAGTCAAAGGCCCTGTCTGACTGTTAGGGTAGGGGCACTTACCCTAATGAAAACACTTACCAGATTAAGATTTGCAGAATAAGGAGCAGGGTCCCAGGCCACCAAAATGACATCTTTATACAATGAACTGTCAATGAAGTGATGGTTGGGGTTGGTCAGAATCTGCAAATACAAAACGAAAGGCATTTCAGAACAAGTGTTTGGTTCTTCAAAATTACATCTTAAAAAAAAGATGAAAATTTAAAAAATGAATCAGAGCAAGAAAAAAAGAAGTTGTTCAGACTTTGTCTTTTCCTCTGGGGGATGGAGAGAGGCAAGCATCACAGGCTAATGTGAGTAAAGAAATGTCTGGGGAAACGAGGGTTAAAAATAAAATACCCCAGTGTCTCCATTTCCACCAGCACTGTACTCATAGCTGGTGGCATCGAACCAGCTCCCGAAAGATGCAATGCCCTGGCTAATGCAGCACCTGCAATGGCTTCTCCAGTTACCTTCATAGGTGATTGGAGAGGGAGGTGCCATTTTGGATGACCTGCCTTATGAAGGCGCCTCTAGAGGGCCAGCCGACAGACGGATGGCAGCCCCCATGTGACTTCCTCCTTCTGTGGCCCTATCTGGTCCTGGAGGAGTCTTGATCTCACCTACCAATCATCTTTTTTTAACCACAATTTTGGAGGGCAAAAACGTATTGGTTTTCATCAGTTTCCAGTTTTCAAGATGTACTTTCCTTCTTCACATTTGAAGATTTCTCAAGCCAGGGTGTATCTTACGGGAGACATGTATTTTCCTTTGGTGAGGTTGCTAATGCTGAAAAGCTGGGAAGCTGTGATTCAGTGAATGGTGACTCTTAGAATTGATGGCATCTATGAAGTGAGGAAATACAGTGATTGTTTCTTCCTTTGCTTCAGGTTGCCCGGCTCAGGGTACCACGCAGAAAGCTAATCTTTCCTCCTGCATGCAACCTGTCATAAATCATCTGTCACTTCATGTTCTTTCTCTATAGTTTCAAACTCTAGGAACTGCTGTGGTTTTGAGAACAGTTTTGCTTTGAACTTGGAAAACATTCTTACAGAGAACACCAAGAAGAGAAATACTTCTGTTTTTTAATGAAACAATCCATTTTCTTTTTTAAATTTTTCAAATGATGGACTAAAGTTTTCAAGTCACCTTACTCACCCTTGGATTTTGTCACCTTTTCTCACCTTTTCTTTTCTCACCTTTATCGCCAGACTTTCTCACCACCGATTTCTTTTAAATTTAACCGTCTTTTCCTCCATTCATAAAATGCAACATGCTAAGTCTGTGATTATGTACACACGTGTGTATGGATATACATGTGTGCTGATTTTTCCTTTTAACCTTATTGACTTATTTCTTCCTATTCATATCACACTTAAGTTCTTATTTATCTGCAATTTTTTCTCAATTCTTTTTAATTACAAGACCCATAGAAATAAGCAAGATCACGGTCATGAATAACTGGATAGTTTCTCTTCACTCATCCAGTTAAACTACTTACCTGTAAGACGTACATCCATGAAAACACACTGTCCATCTTACCTGGGAATTAATGATGCGCACGGTGGTTTTATTCCCAACATCTTTCTCATAGCCGCGTGTAGGAGCAGAGTTAAATCTCAAAACTGCATCGTGAGAATCTAAGGATACATAAGTGACAAACTTACTGTATTTTTCACTGTCGAATCAACATAATTTAGAAAAAGCATTAAAGCAAATTTTTCAATACCTGAAGCTAAGTAGAAACAACCAGTAATGTTAAGATACCCATGCACATATTTTTCATATATATGAACACATATAGTGTTTCTATAGAATGAGATCCCAGCTAGGAGACAAATCAACATGGAAACATATGAATCCTGTATCATCTATATATGAAGCTACATTTAGATACTTGTTACCTGTTCCCATTCTGTAAAGGTGACCTGCTTTATTCATGCAGCCATTCTCTGAGCAATTCCAGAATATTTCAAAGATGGAGTCTGTGGGAGCAGGGAAGGATGCTGCAAACAGGGGCTGCCTGTGTGGTTCTTACTGCTTGGAGCATGGAGGCTTCTCATGGTTTTGCTAATGCTGCTGCCTGTGCCAAGACCAAGGGCATCTCTCATAGAGGAAGAGCCACAGCCTTTAATGCAACTTCTATGGCTTGGGGTACTGGTTTGTGCTTAAAAAGAAAACCAGCCCTTGGGCACCTGGGTGGCTCAGTTGGTTAAGTGTCTGCCTTTAGCTCAGGTCATGATCCTGGAGTCCCACATTGGGCTCCCTGCTCCATGGAAAGTCTGCTTCTCCCTCTCCCTCTGCTGTTTCTCATGAATAAATAAATAAAAATCTTAAAAACAACAACAACAACAAAACCCACACAGTCCTATGTAACACCATGTGTTAACTATACTGGAATTAAAACTGAAAACTTAAAAACAAAAAACAACAACCAGCCACAACTTCTGTGCTTCCCATACTGCTGCTGATGCCCAGAAGACCCACTGAGAGCAATCGAGAGCATTCTGCATTCCCAGCAATGGTGTGACTTCCTGCCGCAGCCCTGCAGGATGGGAAGCCCCACCAATGGTACTGGCTGCCAAGGTATTTTGTATTCTGTAAGGGCACACCTTGGTTCACCAAGCCTCAGCTACAACATAAATCTATGTCTCTCTTCATTCAACATGACAGACTTTTTCAAGTTCTCGGAGGTCCTGGGTGAAAACAAAGCTCCTCCTATCTCCTACAGGCCGACAAGGACAGAAACAGCTAGAGGTAGAGGAGAGTGGGCTCACCTGATTAAGGGATGGGAATGGGGATATGTTCCCTTCCCACAAAGCAGTTTGTATGCATACATATGTCTGGAAATTTCCCGAGCCAGCTTACTGTGTTGCCCAGAAACCAGAGTTAACCAGCAATAAGGGAATTTCTATGGGCTATCTTTAGCGTCAAAAATTCCACGCACATTTCAAGTTTAACCTGGTTGGAGAAACAGCAATGCTGTGTGTGAGAGAGAGAGACAGGTAAGATTATGTATTTCTGATTTGTGGAAGAGCCTGTGGAGGTACCCTGTGTTTATTGGGACCATACCCTAAGCAAATCCCTAAAGCAGCCCATCTTCTTCACTTGAGTCCTGCTACCCCCTCCTGAGCAGTCTCCTTGGGAGAGACCTTCCTATTCCCTAAGTAGCCGAGACTCACGTGCCACCATTAAAACAATGTTACATTAGGTACCTTTCTTGAGCTTCTGAACTCTGAGTTCAAAGGAATTTGTATTCTAGTTTTGAGCACCAGAATTAAATAGAACACAAAGAATGCAAAAAGGATTCCTGGCTATGCCATTAAAAAATTCTACAGTGTTAGGATGCCTGGGTGGTTCAGTTGGTTAGGCGTCTGCCTTCAGATCAGGTCATGATCCTGGGTCCTGGGATCGAGTCCCACATCCAGCTCCCTGCTCAGCGAGGAGTCTGCTTCTCCCTCCCCCTCTGCCTGCTGCTCCCCCTCCTTGTGCTCTGTCAGATAAATAAATGAAATATTAAAAAAAAATCCTACAGTGTTCTTTTAGGGGAAATGTCAGAAGGGTCAGCAAGCTTCGATCTGCTGCCTGTTTTAGGAAATAAAGCTGTACCACAACACAGACACACTCATTTGTTTATCTATTGTCTGTAATAGCAGAGGTGAGTTGTGACAGTGACCCCATGACTCACAAAGCCTAAAATATTTACTAATTGGCTCTTATTAAAAAAAAAAAAGAAAAGAAAGAAACAGAAAGGTTTTCCAATTTTTACGTTCTAGGTAATCCATGCTTTCCATAAATTATGTCAAAAAACATGAAAACTTTCTATTTTCTTTACAATATAAGTTCTTGTTTGCACATTTTTATAATGAATTGTTCTATCATTTATTTTTATTGAATAGTACTTTGTCATAAAAATTCAAATGATATTTAAGCTGGAAAAATTAGATTACCCAAAGCAGTGGTTCTCACTCTGGGGGTCTTGGAACATTTTTACACTCTTGAAAATTATCGAAAACCCAAAGTTCTTTTGTTTATTTGGATTATATTTTTCAATGTAAAATTGAAAGCAAAATGAAAAGACGTTTATTTATTTTATTATTTATTTATTTTAAAATAAAATATTTTTATGAAAAATAACCATATTTTCAAAAAATAGTGAGAAGACTGGCACTGGTATAAATGTTTGCGAATCTCTCTAATGCCTGGCTTTTCAAAAGACAGGGAGAGTAGTAGAGGGAGAAGCAGGCTTCCCGCTGAACAGGGAGCCCGATGTAGGGCTCAATCCCAGGACCCTGAGATCATGACCTGAGCTGAAAGCAGATACTTAACGACTGAGCCACCCAGGTGCCCCAACAGCTGGTTTTTCTTATCTGCTTCTGTATTCTATCTGCTGCAATATATTGATTTATTTAAATTATGTCAAGACTCAGATATGTTGCTGAAAAATGTAAGAAGTACTTTAAGTCTTTCCAGATTATGGGGAATATCCTTCTTTGATGCTTCATCAAAACTTGACAAGTATTAGTTTCTTAAAAAACAAACAAACAAACACGAAAAAACAAACAGAAAAAACTGTAATATGGAATGTGAAATAATATAAATGAGCTTCCCAAGCTCTATTCCATTGAAATCCATCCCAATACTTCATCTTGCTCTTAAAATGGAGTATTCGCCCAGGCACAATTTTGGAGCATTGCACAATGATCATTTGGAGCTATGAGTTCGATCTGTAATGCAGACCTTCCAAATATTGATGCATTTCATTATAAAGTATCTCCTCAAATCACACCAGTTAAATTACCATGTATCTCATCAGTTTTAAGCATGGGAAGCTTTTAACTTTGAAACCATGTGTCATAGGGTTGATGAGGTTGAAACTAGCATAAAGTTTAAAGCTTGTTTTTCAGAAAACTGTTTCCCCCTAATCAGCTATTGTGTCTTTTCAGACCTTCCTAACAAGCCCATTGGCTGTCTCTGCAGAAGCCTGGACTCAAGGTCAACTGATACAGTTCCAGCCTGGGAACAAACAAGGCCCCGCATTTCTTACTCAAGATAACAAGCCCAAGACCCCATCCAGTTTAAAATGGTTCTTGGAGCAAACCCATAGCCCCTTCTCCTTGTCTGAAGATGACCACCTGATGTCAGGGGCTGAATGCTGCCTCGTTTTGATGTTAAATTTCCACCCCAGAGTGAACATGGGATGTATGTTACATGTACGTTTGCTCAACGTGCATATATGTTCCAGCTTTCCTCAGGAGCAGTCGTAAGTTTCCCTGCCCTTTTCATCAATATGTATGCAATTTCAACCCCTGTGATTATAAGTAACTCATTCTCTCCCCCTTTGGGGAGGCAAATTTGAGGCTTGTCCTCTTGTCTCTTGGTTTGGCTGCATGAATAAACCCCTCCCTTGCTGCATACCCGATGTCTCAGCGATCAGCTTTGCTGTGTGTCAGGTAGATGAACTTGGGTTCGGTTCTAAGTTCATGGTTGAAAGCTTGAGTTTTATCACTGGCAAAAAAAAAATACTGTCAGCTCTTTTCCTAAAAGTGACAGGCTCACTCAATTCCTTTTTGAGAAAATATCCACCAAATAGGCAGGTCTGAATAAAGTATGTGTATCAGTCATTGGTTTCAAGTAAAAATTGTGTTTCATGATGCAAGTGGCTAGTGCCGCTCACGACTCAAACCACACAAGGGCTCTTCCATGGTGTGCTGGTACGCAGAAGTGTGTTTTCACTTCGTTGCCCATTTTGTCTTAAAAACACATGTAGTCAAAGATTGATATTTAATAAAACAAACTTTTTTGTTCATTTGTCCTGCTTCATCAAGGACATTTGTAAATGAAACTGGCCCTCTATTCTTTTCCCACTGAACATGGCTGCGAAAACCAGCAGTGGTTTTCTACTACTACTACAACTAGTAGTTTCTACACTATTACAACTAGTAGGGTTGGGTACAACTGCCTTAATTTACACTAGCCAGCAGTTTTACCTACCTCTGCCTGGACATCACTAGTGCAAAGGTCAAAACAGTTCAAAAGACCCTTGCGCATCATTATAAGAAACAGTTTTCATCACATGAACCCCTGAAAGGGTCTCGGGGACCCCAAATGTGAACCATACATACTACGTGAACTGCTGATCTGGGGCAACCTTCTCTGAGGTAGAATGACAAGACGCTCCAGACAGTGAGGTGACCTTCGGGAACTAAGATAACCAGCACAACACGAGGATGAGAAGTGTAAAGCCAACGCATCTGAACCACAGTCCTCCCACCAAACCATGCTGACCTTGGACATGGGCTCTGTCGAAAGCAAAGGTGAACAAGCCAAGGCTCCCAAGCAGGGGGTGCACTGGAGAGTAATTAGGTAGACATTCCATATCAACTGTATGGCCCCTGAAAATGTAGCAGCTTTGAAATGCCAGGATTCTACCCTGAGGTGTGTCAAGCCTTCCAGCAATAGCACAGGGCACAGGGCACAGAAACGGAATCCGGCTTGGGTCCTTTGGAAGTGGTGGGAGTGGAACGAGTTAAAAGGTCAATTTTCGGGAGGCAGGGAGGTGGAGACAGAGGGAGGCTGCTATGGATGGAGAGGGAACCTCCTTGGAGCTGCCAGTAGGATCAGGATCAGAGCGGGGAGTAGGTGGGGAGGGGGGGACACAAGCCCAGAGTGTGTCTATCAGGCAGACATGTTTTGTAAACGTCTGCCCGGCTATGCATCTGCTTGATAGTGCGCCTGAAAAACTAAGCTGTCCATTCATATTTACAAAAGAGGGAATGGATCAGACAGCAAGCACACGGGGAATAAAGTAAAGCCTCATTGCTGGAGAAGGCATTTCTAGGGTAGAGCCGTTTCATGTTGACCTTGAGAACCAAGCCGGGCTGCATGCATTCACTGAAGGAAGATTAAACACACACACACACACACACACACACACACACACACACACACACACACACACAACCTTTAAGGAGCAGCCAGCCCAGAGGGGCGCGAGCACTAAGTCACTGTCCTGCCTTGGGCCCCCACATCCCCTCCTCCTTTCCTGCACTTCTCCAGAACACAAAATCTGAACTGACAAGGGAGCAAAAACCTCCAGTCTTTAGGGAAGGTCCTGCCAGAGAGATGATTCACTCCTCTCGAGACTCCGTCACCCTGGCCTGTCTCGCCTCTCCCTGGGACTGCTGCAGTGTGGCTGACTTCCTTCGTGCCCTCAGATCCAGGCTCTGGAACACTCTCTCTCAACTGAAAAGCTGACCCATCACTTTGTTGCTTCAAAAATCGCAATGCCTCTCTCTGCACCAGGGGCACGGGGGTCAGAGTTGGAGTTTCTGGAGAGGGAGAGTGGGGGTTAAAGGAATCCAGGCTCCACCCCCTGTGTCTCTAGGTGCCTCTATAGAACAGGAACCATCGTATCCTTGGCTTGCAACAGTGAACACAAGAGCATTTAGAACAGGACTTTGCCGCAGTAGGCGCCCTGTAAGGGGCACATTTTATTACAATTATTACGTGAAGTCTAATTTCTGGAGAATGATGTGTGAGAACATGGTGACGGGCCCACCTGCCTGCTTATCAGCTTAGGTCTCTCCCCACTCCTGGCCCCTTGTGCTCCCAGGAGCTCTCACCACCCCCTCATCTCCCCTACCCCTGTGCCCTTCTGTGTACCCCCACCTCCCACCCCCAGCCCTCCTTGTATTGTCTCACCTCCTTGTTACCTTGGCCATTGTTCTGGATTTCCCTCTTCAGGGAAGTCCCTGCTAACCTTCTCTTCCTACCGGCCATCAGCCCTCATGGTGGGTTAAGGTTCTGTTGTCATTTCTTCCCTGTCAGTCTGTATATCTCTCCGTCCTTCCAATCATGGGACTGGAATTGCCCATTACAGTCAGTCTCCCCCATTAGACTGCAGAGGATTTAAAGTCTAGCTCTGTGTCTTACTCATCTTTGCATCACTATTGCCTAACATAGTATCAGGCCTTGGTGAGTTGGGGATCAATAAATAATCGATGCCTGTTAAATGACTATATGATCTGCTTTCCCACCTTTTAAGGTATTAGAATATGCCAAAGCATAACCTCTTAACCAAGTACTATACACCCCGTGTCTTACACACAGACCTCCCCATCCTCTCATTCTCCCCCCACACACACTTCCCAAAATTTGAGTTTCAAGCACACGGATCCTGATTTCTCATACCAAGGCTACTACTGTTGGACATTTCTCCTCTGCAGTGTGTTTGCACAGGACTGCAGGTAGCTGATCTCACTACCAAATTATTATTGTTTATATGTCTGGCTGAAAAAAAAATCATCTCTCGGTTCTAGGAAAGATTGTTCCATGTTTCCAAAACAATTCCGTTTGCTTTTCAATAACATATTCAAAGTGGAGGTGTTTACAACTGCTGCACCGTTCTCAACAATTAACAAGGTGTGACTCAAGTCTAACAGAGCAGGGAAGCCGGACTGCAGTGCCCGCGGAGCAACCAGCAGGGGGAGCTAGAGGGCAGCCGATAAGCAAACCTGAGGAGTAACTGGGTCTCCCTTTCAAAGACCCCTGGGGTGGCAGAGTATTTATGGGCAGTACAGCCTGGAGGGGCCTCCTGGCAGGGCTGAGGTGGAGCTAGCCTCAGGTACTTTCTTAGCTTCTTCTTCAGTTTTTCATGAGACCATGACCTTTCGGAAGTCCTTTGATCTTCACTTAGTCAATTTCACAAGTGGAAATCTAGGGGTCACGGTGATTTTACCTAACAAGCAGAGCATGCCCCAATATTCCAAGTTGCCTGAAGGAATCCGCGGCATGAATTTGTTTTTATCAGGAGAGCCATTAACAACTGTGTTAATAAGCACGTATATATCAGGGGAGTAGGAAGGAGAAATGTCAGCACCTGGCATGCACAAATGCTGAGACTAAGAGACACACTAGTTTATAAAAATGGAAGACTTTTTTTTTTGTTTGTTTTTACAGATTAAACTATGTTCTAATTTTGTATTCTTTTTAAATCTTTATCTTTTTAAAAAGATTTTATTTATTTATTTGACAGAGATAGAGACAGTGAGAGAGGGAATACAAGCAGGGGTAGTGGGAGAGGAAGAAGCAGGTTCCCAGCTGAGCAGGGAGCTCGATCCCAGAACACTGGGTTCATGACCTGAGCCGAAGGCAGACGCTTAACGACTGAGCCACCCAGGCGCCCCTTAAATCTTATTTTAAAGAGAAAGAGAGAGAGAGAGCACACGAGTGGGGGTAGGGGCAGAGGGAGAGAGAAAGAGAGAGAATCCTGAAGCCGACTCCCATTGCGCATGGAGTCAGAGCGGAGCTCGATCTCAGCACACCGAGATCATGACCTGAGTTGAAATCAAGAGTTGACCACTTAACCGACTGAGCCCCTAGGCGCCCCGATTATGTATTCACAAAATGGCAGTACACAATTGGATTCAAAGGAACCAAGGCAAAATAATAAAGAGAATTTCTTAAAATTTCTGAGTTATGTTCTTCATTTCTGAGTATGTTCTTCAATTAAGTCTATAATTCTAATCATGAAGGTTCACGTAAGTGCAGACAATATAAATTAAATTTGGATGCTAGAAACTGGCAAAGATATAAGTGACATTTCCTGTTCCCTGGAAATGTGTACTTCCTGGTGTCTTTCATGCTCTCTTCCAAATTCTGAATAGCGTTTCCAAGGCTCTGGTCAGGGATATTTATGCCAGGAGAAAGAGCAAGAGAAAACTCCATGACATGCAAGAGCAATCCAAATACGCAACGATTATGCAGAGGTGTTTAAAATAAAGCAAAAACAAAACCAGAAGCAAGTTGCTGCCTGCTTTAAAGCATAACACTTAAATTCCTTCTTACATTATTAATAATGATCCTCAGAAACGGGGAAGAACTTCACCCCAGGGAGCTTTAAACCACTGTTCTTCCCTAATCAATTGCAGACTGCTCCGCTCCAACTTGGGCAGCATGAAATGCATGGACACAGTGTTATTATGAGCCAGCTGTAATGTCAGCACGGGGACACTGGGACCCTAGACTCAAGCCTGTACTCCTGCCCACTTTTTTTTTTTACTTTTTAAAAATTTCATATCCCGCTTTATTCCCAAGAATGTCTGAGAGGTGGTCTGGGTTGTGAAGCCTGATTACAATGGCATCACCCCATTTCAAGCCATTCCTCAGGAACACAGAACAGTAATGAACCCAAGAAACAATGTTTATTCCTTTTTAAGAAATGGACAATGCCCCTGACTCACTTCCAGGTGAGTTAAGAGCTATAACACTGTCCACTATGAGAATATAGTAGACACAGGTGTTTTACACTGGGACTTGAGGCCAAGGCTGTGTCTGATTCACTTTTTTTTTCCCTTGGCAACCAGTACACTAGGGACTAAACATGTGTTTCTTAAATGAGTGAATGAGTCTGAAGGGTCAAAATGCTCACTCACTGGTGTGGCAATGGAATGAGCCTGAGCACAGAGGGATGTCTAAGGCTTTAGAGCAAAGACTGAAGTTTCCAGGGAAAAGGAATTCTGTTTCCAGTGCAGCAGAGAGATGCTGCCTCAACTTCCCGAATGCTGGCCTGCCCTACAGACTTCAGGCTCCAGACTGCAATCTCAACTCTTACCTGAGTTACCAGTCCACTCACTTGGCCTACAAATCTCAGACTGGCCAGTCCCCACAATTGCAGGAGGAAGTTGTTAAAATAAAATAAACCTGTCTCTCCCTCTCTCTACATCCCATCAGTCTGTTTCTCTGGAGAGGCCTAATAAAGGAACTGTGACCCAAATGCGCTCCTGGGCTCTTGACATGGCTCTGAAGGCAGAGTTCAGAAGGAAAGACCGACGACCCAGGTGTGGTCCTGTGATTTACCATCTTGGAGAAGGACCCTTCTAGGTGCACTGGCCTCACCCAAAGGCTGGATGTGCGCCAAGCCGCGTGAGGTCAGAACTCCCTGTTCCCACCGCAAGGGCTCTCCTCTGAGCCCACAACATCCACTTAGTCCCTGGGTAAGCTAAAATTACCATCATTTGCACTTCTCTTTGGAGGTGACACCCGTAACCGTCGCTGCCCCATGGGGCTTCTGCTTTTCTCTCTGGTCCTCTCTCTCCTCTCCCATGGCCCTACCACGTATGGGTTCATCAGGCCTCTGTGGGCAAGGCCGGGAGCCTGTCCATGTAGAACATAGGGTCTGCAGGAGATGAATTCTGAGCGCCTATAAGGCGCAGGGCACAGGCTTCCCACTCCCGTAACACCCAGCTAGCGGGGGGACACCGCTGCTCTAAAATCAGCCCCCAAAAGACCTCTGCTGGCCCTTCCGCCAGGCGCATTCTGCCCCAGGGAGGGAGAAACACCCGAGACTCTCGGGCTGGCGTCGGAGACCTCGGGCGCGATGCAAAGGGCCAGCCCGAGCGCGCGCCGCGGCGGGACCCACCTATCTCCTCGCCCAGGGAGGAGTTGAGGATGGCGCCGGCCGACATGACCACCGCGCAGCTCCGGAGGCCGCGCGGGTGCAGCTGGCTCAGCGGCACGGCGGGGACCAGCTTCTGCCAGCCGAGGGCGGAGAAGGGCGCCTCCTTGCCGTCCAGCGTGCGCACCCGCACCCGGCTCTGCAGCGCGCACAGCAGCTCGGCGCGGCTCAGCCCGGCTGCCCGCCGCCCGCGGAAGCGCACGCCGTGCTTGTTGGCGCTCAGGTAGTCCTGCATGGCCTTCTGCAGCCGCGGGTTGAGCATCTTGGACGAGACGTTTCCCTTCCAGAGCCGGTGGAGGAAGGCCCTGGACATGGATGAGTACAGCCTGTCCCCGTCGTCGCCGTCCTCCAGCACCAGGCTCCCGCCGGCTTTCCGGGGCCTCTTCCTCGCGCGCCTTCTCGGCGCCTGGAGGGCCGGTGCTGCCCCCTCCCGCCGGCCTTGGTCCCCGGGGGAGGAGGGGGTCCCCGGCGTGCCCTGAGCGTGGCTGTGCAACCCTGGCTGCCCCGCGGCAAAAAAGTAGTCGTCGTCCTCCGGGTAGAAGGCGCTTTGCGATTTTCTCCCGATCTGGGATGAAAAGAACTCTTCGTCGTTTCCAAACGCGTCCTGCACCTGGGCCCACTGCGGCAGGTCTCCCGGCCCCGCGTGGAGGGGGCCAGGCGGGCGTCCGTCCAGCAGCCCCTTGCGTGCCCCCAGGCTCTCGGGCCCGGAGGGCTCCTGCACCGCGCCCATGATGGCCCTCTGCTTCCCCTGCACGGGCAGGAGCCGCCTGGTCTCCAGGAAGGAGAAGGAGCTGGGCGCAGGCTCAGCTGGGTTGCTGTCGGTGAAGTAAATGAAAATCACCACGAAGAGGAGCCCCCAGGCGAATATGCCGCAAAGCATTCGTTGTCTCCATTGCTTCAAGTGTGGTTTCATGGCAGGTCTCTGGGGTCAGCACCTTGTGTCCTAAAGCGGTGGTAGGCCGAATGAACCTGAAAAACAGCCAGGTCTGCGGTTAGCCACCTGAAGACGCCGACTCCGACGGGTGCGGGAGCTGGGGACAGTGTGGCCTGAGCGCCGTTTCTGCAGTGGAGGGTTAAAAGGGGGCATTAGAAACAGGGATCATCTGGGAATTTTGCCTATATTCAGGTGTCACATTCTCCCCTCCCCCCCTTTCCCAGACCGGGCTTCTGCAAGCCAAGGGGTCCCACTGAGAGTCTCGGGAGAGAGGTGGAGGAGTGGCTGTATATTTGGAAAACCTCTGGAGGTATAACCACCTCCCCACCGCGACAGCTACTTATTCGCGCCCATATCAATAACCTCTCCCTGCACGTGCCTACGGAATTCCATTTGGTAAAGCAAAGCAGCTGAATTAAGAAGTACAGTCAGCCCTCTCTTCCCTGTTTTATCAGAACACCAAAGGCTCAGTTTCTAAGGGGGGACAACCGTAACAGATTCTTCATGGTCTCCCCCAGGCCCTGGAGGCTGCCTCGCACATACCAGAAGTCCACCTATGGTCCGGAATAAGCAGTGCTTCGGAGACTGTGGCCGTGGGCCAACGTTATGCCAGATGCCTGTGGACTTCAAAAATGCACTCAGATAAACTCCTACTTCATCCCCATCATGAATCTCTAATAGACTAGGAGGGAAGTGTGTTACCATTTCAAATAAGGGAGGAGATGAGGAGAGAGCTTGCTGTTTCTCCATGAGCCTCCAACAGGGAAAGGGTGACAAAGGAGGCGGACATGAAAAAGTATAAGATAAAATGTAAGACAGAAGGAGCCTCTCCTTATACCCTACTGCAACCCGTGTTTATTGCTACATTGCTGTGTGGGATAAGACAGTAAGAAGAAATGCACCTAACCTTCAGGAATGTAAGCAAAGCCCCCCAAAGGGAAAAAACATAAGGCATGTGTAATAATACTGGAGCTTACTGGAGCCTAACAACGAGCACAGTGCCCAACAGAGGCAGACACTGAATAAATACTGGCTAAAAGAATGACATGAGTCTGCATGTGTGTGCGTATGTGTGTGTGTGTGTGTGTGTGTGTGTGTGTGTTGGGGGGTGGGGCTGTGTGTTTGGGTGATGGGGTTGAAAGTAGGGAAAATTTAACTGAATAGTGATGCCCATCCAGGCATGGGAGACCTTGAAGACCGATCTGGATGTTGGAGACACGGGCTCTGTGAGAAATGGGGAGGGCTGAAGTTTTCTGGGCAAGGGGGTACCGTGCTGGTTGCATAAACTTTCAGATTTCTGTGCAGCAGGTGTGGGGGACAGGGAGGTGTGGAGGGGGGGCACACATTCGGGTTCAAGGGGATCAGTAATAGAAATCAGACACTCAAAGTAGAGCGGGAGGAACTCAGAGGGGGAACTCCTTCCCTGGCATAGGCTAATGGATGCTACTAAAACTCAAAGACACATCAGGTGTGACCAAAATGCAACAGGTGGGGTTTGTACTCGGATAAGTTCTATCAAAGTGAGTGATACCTACATAAACGTAGTTACCGTGGAAGCTACACACTGTTTTTGGTGGTTAAAAAGATTGCCAGTGTAAGAAAACCACATTTGCTTTGTGGGTCTGTGGCTGATTAAATATGGACATGGATTCATTGACCCTCTTCTGCGACACGGAGAGATGGAGTCTATGGCTCCTGTCCTTGCATTTTGGGGAGGGCTCTGCAGCCGCTCTGATCAGTTACTGGGCTCAGGTCCAGCAGCTTCCTCTTCTGCTTCTTAAGACACTCCTTCAGGGGGAAGCTAGCCAGCAACAAAGACATCTCTCTGACCTGAGTCCACCATGCAGCCAGGAAACCCAAACTGGCCATGTGGAAAGGCCACACGGACTGAGTGATGCCCAGACACCCCCGAGCTGTTCCAGCGGTCCAGCCCCTGTACCAAACATGAAGAGTGAAAATACCATGTTGCATGCCCAGGCACATTGAGCTTTCAGATGGTCCAGCCCCGGCCAACCTCTGATGGCAACTGCAGGGAAGACCCCAAGTGAGAACCCGGCCAAGCCCGATCTACCCACAGGGCCAGAGTGATAGTGATAGATTGTGGTTCTAAGCCACTAGGTTTTGAGGTTATTTGTTACATCAGAATAGATCACTGGCACAGGCACTAACAGAAATGTGAAATGAGAAGAGCCCCAAATTTTCCAACACTGGGGCATCCTTGAAATGAGGGTCTAGCCTCTCAGAGATGATTTGAAAAGCAATATTCATTTACATGTGTAAATTGTGACTTTTAAAAAGTGTTTGCTTTACCTTGTAAGTCACATAAAGGCAAGGCTATCGGTTTCATTTATAGTCAAAAATCAAACACACATATACAGAAAGGAGTTCACCAAGCCTGACATGCTGATGCCATGAAATTTACATAGCAGAAACAATGCCAGCAGTTAACCTCTGTGCCACACCCCGGGATTAGCACTCTTCCTGGATTACCTACCTCATTGGCTCCTCCCAGCACTAGTGAAGTAGGAAAGACTGCTCTCTCCATTTTATAAATGAGGAAATGCAAGCCCAGAGAGATTAACTTGCCCAAAGCCACAGGGACAGCAAGCAGCAGAGACTGCGTACTAACCCTCTGCTTGACTCCAAGACTCACACTTTTAACACAAAATTCTGACTCTATTCGATCATAACATCTGAAGCTATATACTCTAAAAAAGGCTCCTTAAACTATCTGTGGGGAAGGGTCATTTTTTTCCCCTCCAAACTGTCACAATTTGATACTTTTATATTTCCATTCTGGAATGTCTTGGCAAGGCCCGATTGCTGTAAGAGATGCTAAATGCTTACTACCAAGTTCCGTAGACATCTCATCAGTAGCTGGTAATGAACAGTGTGCAGACGTGCACAGTCTGGGGACCACACTTGGAGGAAGAACCAACTAAATGATCTTTCTAAACCTGTCCCGCCCCGGGGCGCATGCTTCAAACTGTGACGCCCACCCTGTACATCTAGAGGCTTGTTCCAGGATTTTGACTTCTCTATTAGAAATCAGAAAATCACCCCCAATGACAGTTATTCTGTCTTCACCCCAACTGAGCGCACTGAATACAACTCTGATGCTAACCTCTGGAGTTAGCATCGTGCCCCCGAGTTAAGGACTCCGGCCCTAGACCCTAAAGACTGCCTCTGCTTCAGACAGCAGCCTTAAGGGGGAACCCCAGGCCACTTGCAATTATGAGCATTTGGCTAGTAATTTGGGAGGCTCCCATGACACCCCGTAGGTTCCATAATTAGCCGGAATGAACTCAGAAAGGCCCCATACTAATGACTATAGGGTTTCCTGTAAGGCGTACAGGTAGTTCGAGGTCTTGGGGGTGAGTCCCAAACAGAGATGCTCTGCCCTCTGTCTGCGGTGTCAGAGAACTTCACCATCTCCTGGCATCCCTGTGTTCATTAACCACAAAGCTTCACCAAGCCCTGGCATCCAGAGCTTTTCCTGGGGTTTCATTTGCCAGGTATGACTGGTTGAGTCAGTGATTTAAGCATGTGACGGAATTCAGTACCCAGTCTGAGCCTTTCTCGTGACCATTCTGGTGACCAACCCCCATCCTGAAGCTATGCAGGGACGCACTAAGAGTCACCTCATGAACACAACAAAGGCACTCTTATCACTCAGGAAATTGCCAGAGTTTTAAAAGACCCATGCGGGGAACCAAGGACAAAGACCAGACAAATTATTATACCACAGCAAGGCTGTAGTTGCTAATTTAAAGGGCAGTCGTTCTGCTTCTGGCTGGAAATCCTCATTACTTGGCTGCCCCATACCGAACAACAGCTCTGGGCGCTTACTTGGTGGATTATTAAAGAACGGGGAGTGGAGGTTCTTTGTGGAGCATTTGCTTCAGAGACTATTTTTGAAATGCGGAGTCAGAAGGGGAGGGGTGTGCACAGGGTTCCTGTGGGTGAAATGATGAGGAGGAAGCCTTGATCCTTTGGGGAGGACCTAGAAATCTCTGGCCTTGGATTCAGAGTTGAAGGTCCTCACCGCCCTCCCCCCCCCATGCCAGATGACAGATGACCCTTGGCTGCTTCATTGAACCAGAGTGGGAGCCTCAGACATACAGACTTCATTATACAGAAACTCCTAGTTCCCAACCGAAGCAGGCAAAGACTTTTTGTGTGTGTGGAGATGACAGACATGAAAGGGAGGGAGTGAGGAGGTCTGGAGAAAAGGAAAGCCTAAAATGGAAAAGAGGAGGAGCTGCAGTGGGGCCAGGAGCCTGGGGCAGATTTGGTTCTCTCTGCCCACTTTTTTGGGAAGTAGAAGGGTTTTGTGAAGCCCTCTGAGCACCGTGAAAGCAATAGGGATCCCAATGTAATAATGAAGATTTTTCATTAGGTAAGATTTTGTGGCTTTTGATGCACAGTAATAATAGAAAGGAGTGGGATCCCTGTCTCAACTCATGATTAGACTGAACTTTTAATAATCCAAAAGCCTTCCTCACAACCTCCATCGCTGCAAACCTTCTGCTGCCAATTAAGGGAACATTCTCCAAAATGATTAAATCGCAAGGCAAGAGCAAATCCTCTGCCAGCAAAACACTACAGAAATCATTTTACGTATCATGGGTCCCGTCACGAGCATCTTTATAAAAATCCAGGTTAGAGAGAGAGGGGGGATATTGTTAACGTTAGATCCACTGGTCATTCTTGTCCTTAAAAAGACCATACAGCCTAATAGGAAGAGATGTTCAGCTAAGCAACAGAAAAAGAAACAAAACAAAACAGAACACATTTCCCCCCCTCTAATGCGGTGTATCTGAAATATTGTAATGATATAGCTTAAGCAAAGTAATGTATACTCATTGCTCTATCCCATCATTAACTGGTATGATATAAATTGCATTAGGGAGACATAAGACGTGCATCAGGCGAATCATCTGTCCCCAGGTGCCAGTGACAAAGTGCTCCCTGATGTCATGTTCATGTGTGCTTCACCGGGGCTAGTTTAAGTGACTGCAGCAGTGGAGTTCCTGCCAGTTTTCTGCTGGGAAGACAACTGGCAAGATTTTAAGCACAGTCTGTGTGATGTGGTCTTCTCTTCTCTCCATGGTGATGCTAACATTATTACCGTGCTAAGGTTTGCATTCCAAGCAGATGGATGTTTTCTGCCTCCTTGAACTACTGTTTGTCTATTCCCACTTTTCTCCCATTTTCTGTGGCTTTTTGAGCCAAGCCTCTAGGAAACCTGTATGGGGACACTAAGGCGATGAACCCAGACACATTGAAAAGAGGACCCATGGTCAGAAATTATTTTGATTGTTTCACCTGCTCAGGAATTTCAGTGCCTCTTAGGTACTAATCCTCAGAGAAATGAGTCACTTTTCTGCATGGATGTCTAAAATAATACAAAAGAGTGTTAATTCTCCTTGAAATCATTCAGAGAGACATCATATTTTCCAAAAGGTACCGTTCATTACCAGTCGTCAGATGAAATTAGGAAGTGTAAGCCGCAGAAGAACCTGACAACAATGCAGGGAAGGGTTAACACGTCAGTGTCTCATTTTGTTCAAGGGGAAAGAGAAGTTAATTCTGGCCTTTGCCACTTGAACGACGTCCCTCCTATGCCCGGAGGTTGGCAGGCTGGCTCCCGGGTTTTCCTGAATGGAGAGTATTTTTTTAACCCGCTTTGATGGATGTGGGTGTTACAGCCGCCATCTGGCCAGGTTTTCTGTTGGTCTGAGAGACACTCGTGTCTCTTTTTTTGTGTAGAAGTTGTCTAAAGGATCTTAAATCTAAGTCTTTAACATTGATAGAATAAAGAAGATTTAGTCTGTGAGCTATAGTGAGACACTCATGTGTCTTAATAGCCTTCAGGAGTCATTTTCTTCTCAGATTCATTTTTCTAAAATTAGCTCTTGTCACACACCCAAGAAAACACTCGAGTCTGCAGAAAAGGGAGGTGCCGCCCCCAGCCGGAGTGCCTCTCTCTTCACAACCCCATCAGCTCCTTTCACAAATAATCCCTCTTCTTTCCTTTTCTCATTTTCTGTAAATGTGAGCAAGCGTCCAGACTGCTGCATGCAGGAGGCCGAGGGGCCCCCTTCTTAATGCTCCCTAATTCTCTCCCACTCCGTCTCGGTCCATTCTTAGGCTAATGTCTGGAAGAACAGAAAGGAGAAGGTCAGCCCGGTCAGTAGGGCTGGGCGGCGGGAGGGCTGCCCAGCCTTCTAATGGGTCCTGGTGGATGGGCGGCTTCATTGTCCTACAAGGGCACGCTGGGGAGCCAGGAGAGCGAGGTGGCTAGGCTCAGGCCACGTCTGCTCATGTCCAGAATGGGGGTAGCCACCCCCGTGCAAGGAAGGACACTGTTCCGTGAGGGCTGCTGGCCAACTCACGTGAGGTTGCTTGGAAAAGGCCTGCATTTAAAACATCAGTGCCACAGCTTCTTGTTGAATGTAGAATTTGGAAGCTTGAATAATCTCAGTGGGGAACAGTGGGGGCTATTTGTGGGTGGGGCCATATCATTTTCAATCTTGTATTCCCAGCAAACACTGTGGGTGGTTCCATGGAAGGTTCCCGATGAATATTTTAAAAATGAAACGAATGACTACTATATTGTTTCATTGTGATTCTTCATTCCCAGTGTAATATTTACCTCAAACTCCCTAGTTAACATTATTATTCTCCTTCAGTATATGGAGAGACAAAAGCTCTAAGTGGTCTGCTTCATTTACCTTGTTCCAGAACCCCTGTCTTTTTGCACTAACTAGATCACGAAACCAGGGTACGCTGCACCGTGCTTGAAATTTTAATGAGATTTCTTTTCTCTCTGCCATAAAGTACCAGACCAGATTTTGGGCTAGCTCCCTACACTGAATGGATCACGCCTTCCCCTGACATTCCATCTTCCCTAACATCGTTTTGTCTGCTGGAGAAACTGATCTTCCCAGTTAGGCCGTGGAATCCACACGTCCCCAGAATCCACCTGCTCCACAGTCACTGGAGACAGCTTAGCCTTGGCGGGCCAACTGAGTGGATTTTGCCCAGTCAGAATGGGATGCTAATTTGCTAACGTTTCCAGTGAGGCCACAGGTGTGAAAGTCCAAGATCGCAAGGAATTTGTTATCTAGGTAGGAAGACCACAATTCTGACTGCTTGGTTCTCTGTCCCAGGACAGGTGGCCGACACAGAGGAGCGATACAGATTAAAGTAATCATGGGTTACTTTAAAGAGGAGGGGGATGAGGACTGGACACTGAAGCCCACATTGGTATGAAAGGGGTTAGTCATTTTCAATCCATGGAGCAACTGGGCTAAGTGTGCCTTGGATGGGAATTTGCATGGTGCAAAGACAGGTGACCAGGATTGGTGGGCTCAGGCTGGACAAGGAGGGCCAGTCTCAGGAAGACTGTCGTATTCTCTTTCTGGGTGAATAATTTCAGCAACAGAGATTTTTCCTCAAGTAGCAGGGCAGATGGGAAATAGTTTAAAAGGCAAGGACTCACATATGTGAGCCACTCTGGGCAGCTTTTAGCTTTCAGAACTTTCTGCAATGAGGTGGCAGGTGCTGTTGGGGCAGAGGGAGGTAGAAATGATTCCAGACGTCTATTACTGGTTGTACAGAGACAACACAAGCTGCCTACTAGCTAGGGTCTGCTGGCTTCCTGAAACAGCATTCATCTGCTTTGGACACGGTGGCCTGTTTGTTTTACAATAATTAGCATCCAAATATTTACACTTTACACCAGTAATATGCCAAGGCTCATGATTGAAGCTCTAAATTAGCTTCAGCAGTGATGTTTAATAGTCAAGAAGATGAAATATTGCCTACCTGCCACTGAGATTTGAAAGTTCTACTCTGTTCCCACAAATGTAAGTGGGCTTCTGGGTAGAAGTGTAGGTGGTCAGCAGATGGTTCTTACAGGGAGGTTCGGTACCAGCTGGAGACTCTCCAACCCAGCCGAGAGGGGGTCAGAGCTTCAGTGTGTGATGGCGAGGGAGTGCCAACACCACTCAGGGGACAAGTCAGCCATCATCTCTGGCCTACCCAGTGTTGCAGAGTGATACTGACGACTCTACCCATGAGAAAGAAAGGCAATGTACGGTTGACCAGGAAGCCCTGCGTTCAGACAGCCTGTTCAGATGCTTTGCCAGCTGTGTTACTCCGGATAAATCCTTTGAGCCTCAGTTTCTTCATCCAGTGTGAGTCATAACACTGCCGAGATGCTCACGGCTCTGTGAAATGAATGAGTAAGGCACTGCGTGTGACGTGACTGGCCCAGTGCCTGACCCAAAGTGAAAGCTACATATATATGATTTTTCAATCCTGGTTTTGAGAGTCTATAAATGTAAAAAAGTGGTGTAACCAGCATGGATTTCACTATATGAGTACTGGCCCTATGTGCTCACACTTGAAGGTTCACTTGTAGGCATCTTTCTCTTTACATGGTCCCAAATGATGTGCTCTTGTTTAGATAAACAGTAGCACCTGATTCAAGTTAATAAGCATGGAATAAACTCTGTCTGAATAAAGACCTCTCTCTGGTGTCTCAGTCACAAAAAGTAGAACCTGTCAGGGACTGGATGCCTGAGAAGTATCTTTTAATGGTTCACCGTGTTACCTTATTTTAATTTATGTTGCTATAATTCAACGAATATTTATTAGACCTAATGTCAGGCTGAATACACATCCTATGTTACTTTGGCCTCGGGGAACTAAATGAACTTCTTGGGGAAAGTAAGATTTAAATTCTTGAACACCAAGAGTGACCGACTGAAAAGCATGGGGTAGATTCAAAGTCCTATGTGTCTCTTGAATCCAGACAATGGCGCTGGCTCTCACCAGAGCCCAGGAAGAAAGAGCGCTTAGAAGAACCCCCTTTCAGAAAACTTCAAAGGCCCCGCAGGGCACTTGTTTCGCCCATCAGGGGAAAGAAAGTGTTTTCTGGGGCAAGAGCCCCATCTTAACAAATCACAAAAATAAAAAGGCTAACTGCTTTACATCCATCTACACAGATCAGCACCAGTAGATCTCAAGTGGAAAGCTGGGGGAAAAAAGAGAAGCTGCAGAACCAAAGTCACACGAGTTGTACCATTTATGTAAGTTTTAAAATGCCGGTACAAACCTCAGCTAGCAGCTACCTCTGAGGAAGAATGACCGAGATTTGGATGAGTGGGAAGGACAGGGGACACTCGCATCATTGCACAAAAACCTCCTTTCTTATAAAGAAAAGATCCATAGTAGTAAGACAGAATTTTAATAGATACTAAGTCTGAGTATATAAACTCATTTCTTTTTTTTTTCCTTTCTTTTTTTTTAAAAGAATTTATTTATTTATTTGACACAGAGAGAGATTACAAGTAGGCAGAGAGACAGAGAGAGAAGGAAGCAGGCTCCCCGCTGAGCAGAGAGCCCAATGTGGGCCTCGATCCCAGGATGCTGAGATCATGACCTGAGCCAAAAGCAGAGGCTTTAACCCACTGAGCCACCCAGGCATCCTATATAAACTCATTTCTTATGTATTCTCTATGTTTTTAAAAGATTTTACTTATTCATTTGAGAGAGAGTGGAAGAGAGAGAGAGAGAGGAGCGTCCACAGGGGTGGGGAGGGGGCAGATGGAGAGGGAGAGGCAGAGCATCTCCAGCAGGCTCCACGCCCAGTGCAGAGCTCAACACGGGGCTCGATCTCACAACCCTGAGTTCATGACCTGACCTGAAACCAAGAGTCGGATGCTTAACCAACTGAGCCACCCAGGTGCACCTGTATTCTCTCTCTCTCTCTCTCTCTCTCTCTCTGAACAGATTTAAACATAGCAATTTTACACATAAGGAAAGTTGAAGAATAAAAGTTATAAGACTTGTAAAAATAAGAAAGAGAAACCATTAACTGTGTTTATATTTACATCTCTATTTCCTAATTCCTTTGGCTAATAATTAATTCCTATTTACTCTCTTAGCACAAAATATAAATCTAACATTTAGATTCTGCCCTGGATTCCAGCTTGGTTAAGCTCTCATGTGGCACCATCATCAATCCAGAAAAGAAAAACTTACACCTATTGTGATTTATGAAAGCAGAGAAAAGCACTGGGATTCTAGCCCTTACTCTTTCTAAGTACATGATTTGGGGCAAGGTACTTTACCTTTTGGAGACTCAGCTTCATCATATGAAGATGAAAATAATCCCAATTTTAACAGGTTG
This sequence comes from Ailurus styani, assembly GCA_002007465.1. Taxonomy (NCBI): domain Eukaryota; kingdom Metazoa; phylum Chordata; class Mammalia; order Carnivora; family Ailuridae; genus Ailurus; species Ailurus styani. Next base: position 177,937 of record LNAC01000310.1, on the reverse strand, counting down.
ATACAGAATAATATATTTTAATGAGAAAATGAAAATAAAGTTTCTATTGTTGCTACCATTAAGTAGTATCTAAAAATAGCTATTCCAGGGCGCCTGGATGGCTCAGTCATTAAGTATCTGCCTTCGGCTCAGGTCAGATCTCAGGGTTCTGGGATCAAGCCCGGCATCGGGCTCCCTGCTCAGCGGGGAGCCTGCTTCTCCCTCTCCCACTCCCCCTGCTTGTGTTCCCTCTCTCACTGTGTCTCTTTCTGTCAAATAAAAAAATAAAATATTAAAAAAAAAATAAAAATAGCTATTCCATGTGGCCTCCAGCTCTGTGTTAAGCACTGAGGATGCCATCTTATTGACTCTCTCTAAGTCCTGGGTTGGCTAAGTTGAGGGATGTCTCCAGAGCAACATCTTTGGTCTCTGCTCCCCCTCTTAACTTTCCCACATAGAAGGAGTTCTTAGTCTACTGAGAAATAAGGATCATGGTATGAATCTCCATAGAACAAAACTGAGTTGGCCCTAAGTCTAGATTTGGTAGTTGTGGGAAGAAAGGTGGGGGATTGGTAATCCCATGTATTCCCCACACTGAGGTCACAAATTATGCATGACTATCAGCAATGCCCGTAATAATTTAACCTCCAGGCTGTCCGACATTCATAGTATCTTCTAAAGCACAGAACAGTTATAATTTCAGTGTCTCTCAAAACCTATGATCTGGGAACCATGGTGAAGCCAATTATATGGATAAGAAATATGAATCACAGTGAAGTTGCTTAAAAGTCCCACCATTAGCATGTGTTGGAGCTAAGACAGTGCCTGGTAAAATTGTAGGCCATCAAAATGAGGACAATGATAATGTTTGTTCTCCTTACCTGCCAGGGTTGTTGAAAATACCCAAGAAAAATACATTTGTAGGAACACTTAAAATTAGATGTCCTACAAATTCATTCAGTTTTCATGATATAATTATAAATATTTAGATTCCATTATTATATCAAAGTTATCTTAGTTGATTTTTTTGTCCCATAAAATTGTGTAAATCAAAAAGATGATCCCATTACATATTTAAAAAAAAAAACACCCTGCCAGGGAAAATCGTAGATGGTGACTATTTTTCTGAGCAAGTAAAAATGGCAATAGTTTTTGCTATGTGAGACTATTTAATGGCTTTGCTAATGGAACCTTAGCACTCCTGAAATTTGGTTTTAAGAATTGAACTTTTAAAACATTATTAAGAGAAAGTGCCATGTTGTTAATACCCTAACAGCAAGTTCCTTTTGATAGGACGCATTTTCCACCAAAGAGGATAAAGCAGTGTGTCTTCAAAATGCATTAACTTTCTTTTTTCTCTTTTCTTTTCTTTTTATTTTTTTAATTTATTATTTGCCCGGGGGTACAGGTCTGTGAATCATCAGGCTTACACCTTTCACAGCATTCACCAAAACACAAACCCTCCCCAATGTCCATAACCCACCCACCCTATCCCTACCCTCCCGCCCCTCAGTAACCCTCAGTTTGTTTTGTGAGATTAAGAGTCTCTTATGGTTTGTCTCCTTCCCGATCCCATCTTGTTTCACAAATAACTAAATATATGAAAATAAAGTTCCAAAGTTGTATTTCAAGGGGTGGGGAAGGGCAGGGCAAAAACTGGGAAGAATACTTGCTGACCCAGTTTTTTCTTGCCCAAAGGGAGATTGTAAAGATCTCCTGGCTGATGGAAAAAGAGAGTAGGAACTGAAACAGAACAACTGGCCACTGGCCAGGGTCCCTGAAGATGGTTCTAATGTCAGTGCTAAGAGGACGAGGACAACAGAACTCTAGGTTAGTTTGTAGAAGAGATCTTGCCCCACTTTGTACCTCAAACCTCGCGCTGTGGAGGTAGCACAGGGATGGCTGTGTGAACTCGAGTTTTCTGTACCCAGAATGGCAGGAAAGAACAACCAACTGTGGCCCCAAAAGTAGACAGAATCCACAGACCCAGAGGGGACATGCAGCATGGGCGAGAGGATGAAGGGGAACAGTAGAGAGCACTGTCTTGTAATGTACTATGAGGCAGAAGGCCAGGCAGCTAATTGAGAGCTCCGTCCAAAATGCATGAACCTGGACGCTAAGGACAAGACAGTTTCCCTGAGGTCATGACACTGTCTAAGTTAGAGGAGGGGGGATAAAAATAAAGAACCTAAATTACGAACCCACATTAATGTCAACTTTGGTTAATTTAATTAATTAGAAAAGGTTAGCTGAATTGGCATGCTGAGTGGTATATGGTCTCAAAATACACCTTAAGTTGAATTGAGATAAGCTGCATTTCTCGAACACTTCTGGGTGTGGACTGCAAATATATGCCTGCTATGTAAGTGTATAGAAGTGTGCTACATTTTCTCTCACAACGCTGCCCACATTTATATCCATCGTGTTGGCTTCCCTGAACTGCAAACCCATATAACCAGCTACTTGTGTGACAGCTCCCCTTAAGTGTTTCCTAGCAATCTCAAGCTTCATGTGTCCAAACCAAACAGTCATTACTCTCTTTTCCTCCCTTAGCCTTTCTCCATCTGGTAAATGGCGCGACCCTTCACGCAGGTGCCTGGGTCAAAGGCTTTGGTCTTATTCTTGCTTCCTTCCACTTAAACCCACACCCAGTCCCAACCACCAGCCCTACTCTGACATAGACAGCCCTAACCCTAAAACAATTCCACACTCACACAAGCGGTTGCCTTCTCTATGGACCCAAAGTGGTCCAAGCCCCCTCTCACCCGCACCGGTGCAATGACCCTGGGACCGGTCTCCCTGTTTCCATCCTGCCTGTCTTCTGTGGATGCTCCAGGCAGCAGAGTGAAACTCTTCGAGTGGGAATTTAATGTCGCTGGGTCCCTGTTGCCAATTCTCTCTTCCCTTTCCCTCATGTACCTCGTGTGACCCCACTTGTCTCGCTGACCTCATTTCCCACCACTGGTCCCTTGCCTTCCTCCCTCCTCCTGGTCCCTGGGACATCCTGCGCACTCAGCTCCCACCCGCTGTAGGGCCTGTGCCTGGGCCCTTCCTGCTGCCTGGGGCCATCCTCTAGCATCTGACCTGCCGTCCTCACGGCTTTACTAAAGTCTCAGCTCTATTCAGAAGGGCTTTCCCTGTAACACTCCTCCTCTTGACCTTGCTCAGCTGCCGTTGTCTCCACTTTTAGTACTGTTCACCACTTGATATGTTGTATGTTTAATACTTTTCTTCTCCAATAGGCCCTAAGCTGCAGGAGGGGGACCCGTCCTTCCTCAGTTCCTAGATAGTGCCTGGGACATAGGGATTGGCCATTCCAGGATCAAGGCAGGGAAGGAATTGAGGGACTGTAAGACAAAAGACTTTGGGGCATAATTTAGGCTTGGGAGATTGGGCAGGTCACGTAGAACAGTGAAATTTAAGCTGAGAACAAATGGATGGTGACAAGTTGGGTACTTGGGGGGGCGGGTGCCTTTCAAGATGGAGGAACAGGAGCTGAGAGCGATAGGGCAGGTGGGAATGTGCACGTCTGTACTATAATTTGGCTGAATGCACAGGTATACAATAGATCCTCTTTACAAAGATCAAACCACTTGTTACTTAATCTGCAAACACACTGTGGGATGGAAATGCTGGCTTCTATGAAATATACTATCAAGAACTAGTGAGAAACACTATAATTTTAATGTCTTTATCACATGTAATGACATAAATAAAAAGCAGTGGGTTTCAGCCTCCCCATCAGAGCTCAGTAAAAATCTTCTTTCACTGACAGTTTTAGCTAAAACTCAACCACGTGCAGTTGGGATACAGGTTCTAGAAGTTTATGTTGTGATGGATGGAACTAGGAAGAAGAGAAAAATGTGAAAATAATAATATCTTCACATCTACCCAGGCTTGATGGATCGCACAAAACTTTTTCAGGGCCTCAGTAGGACCCCTAATGAGGAACCGCAGCCAATGCTGGAAACTCAGACCTGCCCTGGAGAGGGGCCAGGCCCCACTCCTGAAATGTCAGGGACAGAAAAGGAAGGAGGGATGGAAGGGCGAGTCCAGAGGCATGGTGAAATCCTCAGAATATGAACTTAAAGCGACCAGGATGACACAGGACCACAGTACATCGAAGGCGATGAAAGATGCTGTCTGAAGACTGTGTCTCTGGGTTGGCACCACGAATCGTAAATCATTCTGATGAATTCTGGCCCAATACCTATGCTAAACAAGTGTGCTGGTAGCTAAGCCCCCATCTTCCACAGCCTCTTTTATTTACAGCTGTAATTTTTCTCTGGTCTGCAAAAAGCTCTTTTATCTAATTTGTATAAATAAGCCATGGCATGTTAGCTGCTCACCTACCCTTGGTGGGGAAACACACGCACACGCACACATGCGTTCAGCCTTTACTGTATGTGCTACATGGTGGGGATTGAAAGAACAATGCAGCTCAGTCTTATCCTTCGCGATTCTAAAATTTAATGGAAATAACTACTAAAGTTGTCTTTACGGTACCTGTGCAGCCAAGAGCATTTCACTATTAAAGAGAATTTATGTTAGTTTCTTTTTATTTCTTATTCTTACAAAAATATGCAAATAGTACTACATTTAATTTCCATGCTGAGGAAATGAAAGTTCTGTAACAGGAAAAAAAAAAAAAAAAGACTGATCCAACATTTATTCACTCAACAAACATCTCTTGTAAGGTACATATTCAGACATGAAATTATTAGTGTTCGTACCACATATTCCACGGGGCTGAAATAAGTTGCTAATGCCAGAGCACCATGGCAATAAAACCGTATGGATCTTTATGTTTTCTCTCACTCCACTGTGCATTTGCTCATTTTATTTCTGCTCTCAGCAAGATTTAAATAAAGGCTTTTTTTCCTTTGCTCTACAAATGTTTGCAGCAACTATATTCCACTGACTTAACACAGCATTAACTACAGTACAAATATACGCTCTTCAGATTGCTTTTGGAAAAAGGAAAATGTTTATGATCTCTGTCACAGAAACACTGAATTCATCAGTCTAAAATATATTTAAAATGTCAGATGTGTTTGATAGAAATCTATAGCAGGAATTCATTTCTGAACAGTGTGGAGTGATTACTTTGATTTAAAAAGAAAAGAATGTACCCTGAAGTAGGATCTGGGTCTCTCAGAATATGAAGTTCAGGTCAAGCCATGTGGGCAACTGTGGGTCTACACCGCAACATGTGCTAGGAAAGCATTTCTGACTTGGTTGCCCTTCTCATTTTAGTAAGAATCATAGTCCCAATTCTATAAGTGAATAAAATATCAGCAGTCTAATCCAAATGGCCAACAGACACATGAGAAAGTGCTCAACATCACTCGGCATCAGGGAAATACAAATCAAAACCACAGGGAGATACCACCTCACACCAGTCACAATGGCTAAAATCAACAAGTCAGGAAACGACAGATGTTGGCGAGGATGCGGAGAAAGGGGAACCCTCCTACACTGTTGGTGGGAATGCAAGCTGGTGCAGCCACTCTGGAAAACAGTATGGAGGTTCCTCGAAAAGCTGAAAATAGAGCTACACTACGACCCAGCAATTGCACTACTGGGTATTTACCCTAAAGATACAAAAGTAGTGATCCTCAGGGGCACATGCACCTGAATGTTTATAGCAGCAATGTCCACAATAGCCAAACTATGGAAAGAACGTAGATGTCCATCAACAGATGAATGGATAAAGAAGAGGTGGTATAGGGGTTCCTGGGTGGCTCAGTGGGTTAAAGCCTCTGCCTTCAGCTCAGGTCATGATCTCAGGGTCCTGGGATTGAGCCCCACATCGGGCTCTCTACTCAGCAGGGAGCCTGCTTCCTCCTCTCTCTCTCTCTCTGCCTGCCTCTCTGCCTACTTGTAATCTCTCTCTGTCAAATAAATAAATAAAATATTTAAAAAAAAGAAGAAGAGGTGGTACATATATACAATGGAATACTATGTAGCTATCAAAAGAAAGGAAATCTTGCCATTTGCAACAACGTGGATGGAACTACAGCGTACTATGCTGAGCAAAATAAGTCAATCAGAGAAAGACAATTATCATATCTCTCTGATATGAGGAACTTGAGGGGCAGGCGGGGCATTGTTGGGGGTAGGGAGGGAAAAATAATGAAACAAGATGGGATGGGGAAGGAGACAAACCATAAGAGACTCTTAATCTCACAAAACAGACTGAGGGTTACTGGGTGGTGGGAGGGTAGGGATAGGGTGGATGGGTTATGGACACTGGGGAGGGTTTGTGCTATGGTAAGTGCAGTGAAAGGTGTAAGCCTGATGATTCACAGACCTGTACCCCTGGGGCAAATAATTTAAAAATTAAAGAAAAATATCAGCAGTCTGTAGAAACAATGGAGAGGCATGTGCCCCAAAGAGTGTAATTTCACCCTGCTTTATGAAGCAGGCTCTAAAAACAGGCAGGACATATAAGAAAACCACATTTCTAGACAGAGACAGGGAAGTCGAGAAAAGTGACTCCACATTGGAGAAAACAAATAATTGAGCTATTTTAAGTCTAATAAATGCGACGCATAAAATACATTTCTGTTTTCCCCCAACCCCACAATGAGTTACTACAATAGTAGAATCATGAGTTCATAGCTCACAATGTCAATGTTATTTGTCTTGGAAAAGCCAAAGAACATGAAATCAGTGGTGACATTTCCTCGGTCCATGCTGGAGACTCGAGAGCTTTCATAAGAGCTGGGACAGACCTTACAAGGATGCCAGCTTTCTCTTTTTGCCAACGAGAAACCCATGGTGTGGGGAAATGAGGCACGTTACTTGTGTTGCCAAGCTAGCTGGAGGCAGACTACCGACAATACATTCCTTGTCATCTAATGACACTGAATAGATCGGATCATGGATTTTACTTCTAGAGCATTTTAAAGTTCTATAACTGAACAGAACGCTGAAGAAATTGTGAATGAAGAACTGAAGAATAAAACGACTACATCATAATGTCTGTAGAACTGTTCCAATGGAGTCCAAAATATTCTGGAAATCATGGGTGGTCCCCCATTAAAGGCACGTTTCTGAGGTGGACTGCAGAGCGGGTCACCACAAGGGGGCATCCCGGGCCCCCCATGGGCTCTATGAACCTGAGGGAGATACATTGGCAAGTCCTGAGAAGTCTGGGTCCTCAGTTTGCTGATGCTGGGGTCTGGTAGTGCTCACTTAACCTCTGCCATTCTCACTTCTCTCAACATTTTCTAAGAAGAGCAATCAACTTCTCTGAACACCTCATAGGGTAAATGTGGGGATAGACAGAGACTGGATATGAAAGCAACAGAAAACTAGGAAGAGCTGTTATCACTACGTCCGTGAGCTTTGTTACTGGTGGGGACAGCACAGGAACTACAGAACAAATACTTGGGGCAGCCTCGGAGTCTCTAGGGCTATGTGTTACAAAGGAAACTTCCCAGGTTCTACTGCCGACCTGCTGAATCAAAATCAGCGGGGCAGAGCCTTGGAGCTGGCATTGTAGATGCTTCCCCTAAGGCCACTCGCCCTTGTCCTTGGCCATGCCAGGGCTGCAGTGAGTGGGCATTGGGCTGTGAGCAAGCAGAAGCCAGGGAGAATGGGAAGAACTGGCTGCTGCTTTCCCAGAGTGCCGCAGGAGGCGGTTTGGTAGGAATTCCCCGGGCTCCCTGCGGATGCTGGTCTGACTACAATCTCCCAGTCCTGTTGCCCCTAACAAAACCAACCTGCACCACACACACGTTAGACCCAGGGGCCACATGCACTCATCTACATGCCTTTGAAGAGCATCACCTTATCAGAACTAGCTTTGGACTCCCTCTCTGACATTCCCTCATCTCCTGCACTGTCCCAGGACTTTGAACGCACCTATTCCTCCCTTGGGCACAATTTCTTCATGTATTTATAAAGAACTTCTCAAACTCAACACCCAAAAAACACATAATTGAGTCAAAAAATGGGCAGAAGACATGAAGAGACACTTCTTCAAAGAAGACATACAAATGGCCAGCAGACATATGAAAAAAGGCTCATCATCATTAGCCATCAGGAAAATTCAAATCAAAACCACATTGAGATACCACCTTACACCAGTTAGAATGGCAAACATTGACAAGGCAAGAAACAACAAATGTTGGAGAGGATATGGAGAAAGGGGACCCCTCTTACACTGTTGGTGGGAATGCAAGTTGGTGCAGCCACTTTGGAAAACAATGTTGAGGTTCCTTAAAAAATTAAAAATAGAGCTACCCTATGACCCAGCAATTGCACTACTGGGCATTTACCCCAAAGATACAGATGGAGTGAAAAGAAGGGCCATATTCACCCCAATGTTCATAGCAGCAATGTCCACAATAGCCAGACTGTGGAAAGAGCAGAGATGCCCTTCAACAGATGGAGGGATAAAGAAGATTTGGTCCATATACACAATGGAATATTACTCAGCCATCAGAAAGGATGAATAACCAACTTTTGCATCAACATGGATGGGGCTAGAGGAGATTATGCTAAGTGAAATAAATCAGAGAAAGTCAATTATCATATGGTTTCACTTACTTGTGAAACATAAGGAATAGCATGGAGGACATTAGGAGAAGGAAAGGAAAAATGAAAGGGGGGGTTGGAGGGGGAGAACGAACCATGAGAGACTGTGGATTCTGAGAAACAAACTGAGGGTTTTAGAGGGGAGGGGGGGTGGGAGGATGGGTGAGCTCAGTGATGGGTATTAAGGAGGGCACTGACTACATGGAGCACTGGGTGTTATATGCAAACAATGAATATTGGAACACTACATCAAAAACTAATGACGTACTGTATGGTGACTAACATAACATAAAAAAAAAAAAAAAAGAACCAGGCACCTGGGTGGCTCAGTGGATTGAGCCTCTGCCTTAAGCTCGGGTCGTGATCTCAGGGTCCTGGGATTGAGTCCTGCATCAGGCTCTCTGCTCACCAGGAAGACTGCTTCCTCCTCTCTCTCTGCCTTCCTCTCTGCCTGTTTATGATCTCTCTCTGTCAAATAAATAAATAAAATCCTTAATAAAAAAAGAAAAGAACCTTTTCATGACCAACGGGTGGCACATACCTGACTTTAATGCTTGATGTGCACACAATGACCAAAGGAAAAAAATACGGTATTCATTACAGTTACAAAAATCTTACCATAGCATTGGCAATACTATTTCCTTTTACAAAAGGCATTGGAATTTTCATTCTATAGGGAAAAGATAATGAGTTGAATTACAGACACCTACATTCAAATACTTCTCCAATATAAGTTTCTTCCGTTATTAACCATATCAACGTGGGTTATTAAACCCGCGACCAGTTTCTTCAATTGCAAGACTGAGGTAACATCACATAGCTTAGCCAGTCTTTAAGAGGATTTTAATTGGCCTCTATATGAAAGTCAATTAATGTACTGCCGGGCACAGATGCTTCAAGAATGTTCATTCCCTTTCCTTTTTCCTTTTGCACACTTTCTAATTGGTTCTGCAGTGTTCTACAGTAGCCTACAGAGCTTGTAATAAATTTCCAAAAGAAACTTCTATGCCAATTTCATTCCTTCTTAGTAATGTGCTAATCAATGTTTGGCAATTGGCTTTGGAAAAGAGAAGTGGGAAGTGGACAGCTGATTTTCGGCAACTGCCCATCTCTTTGGTGTACATGCTTCCGCCATGGCCAGTTTTAAACTACTAAGTTGACATCACCAAACGCAGAGCTGGGAAGAGACACACCGAAGCTCATCATGGACTAGTATTTGCTCCATTCAGATACAGCAGATGTAAACAACTTCAGGAGAATAGGTGATAGGAAAATTGAAATAATTAGGAAACGATGAGTGTTGAGAATTGACTACCTTTGTTTTCAACCAAGTTTAACAATTGGCTCACAAAATTCCCAAATATTCAGGAGCCGGCTCTCCTACAGCACTGTATCTTACCTTAACCAAGAAAAAGTAGACTCCAAGGGTATTAATTCCAGGGCTTTAGGTTTTTCAGATTATAGAAAGGGCTTTATTTAATCAATTAATTTATTTTTAAAGATTTATTTATTTGAGACAGAGCATGCTTGTGCACGCATGGTGGGGGAGGGACAGCGGGAGAGAGAGGGAGAGAGAGAGAGAGAATTCCAGCAAGCTACCCGCTGAGCAGGGAGCCAGCAATGGGGCTCGATATTGGGACACTGAGATCTTGACCTGAGCTAGAATCAAGAGTTGGACGCTTAACTGACTGGGCCACCCAGGTGCCCCTAGAAGGCTTTAATTATGCAGGACCCTTCAAAAAGCTGTGGCAAGTGTATCCTTAGAGTTTCTACAAGGGTGACACGTAGCTACAGAACAGTTCGTGTTTTTATGGGGCTGACACTGCGCGCGGTGCATGCGTTCCGCTGGACAAGCCGGGCGAGGAGGAAACTCGACAGTGCCCTGAGCAGGCCAGCACCCGGCCAGCATGCTGGTGAGGATAAAGCGGGCTTATTATCACTCTTCTTTCCATCGAGTCCTTGTTACATACATTTGCAAGTCTTTGTTTTGATCTTTGGTCTCTTTCATTTAAGACACTACGCCATGATGTGACAAGTTCTAGTATCTGTGTCGGACGTCTGACACTCACTTTACCCAGGAGAAAACAAAGGCGCAGAGGAAGGAAGCAAACTGCCTGCAGGGACAGAGGTGTGGAGCTGGAAGCCGCGTTTCATAGTTTTTTAAAACCACTTTGCTCTTCAAAGCCCTCAAGGCACATTTTATTTTCTTAGGCATCTGTACAGACACTGAATCATTTCAACAGAGATAATAAAATGTTATTTGTGACTTAAAATTCTTTTTCCGCCTGCTCAATTCTAGAAGTGGCGTTTCATGATTCCAGCTTGCCTCCATACTAGGTTATCTTTCCAACAACAGAACTGTCTTGTTTGAAGATTGGTGCAGTAGTTCGAAGTAGCGTAAGAATGAAATTTTAGTAAAGCCATACTATGTACCAAGTGTGGTACTTCATAAACATTTAAACATAAATACAGCCTATGAGTTGGGTCACATTATTGCTTGATTTTTCATGAGGAACATGTTCTTGGAAGTGAAGAATCCATTCGATGTCAGCCACGAGGGCCAGCCTCCCGGGCATGCGACCTGTGCCGTGCGACAGGTCCCCACATTCAGAAGGACCATGTCTGGATTCACATTCTCCTGCCGCAGCCTTAAAGTTCTTAATAATTACTTTGTCTTTGCGTCTGTGTATCTCAAGTAAAAACCGATGGGAACATGGGACAATAGGACAACGGAAACGTGTGTGAGCAGAGTAGGTGGGCATAACATGCTTGTGATATGTGTGTCCACCCTGCCTTGCCATGCCATTCATACACAGCATGCGAGATGCCCCGTGAGCCCACAGTGCACAGGAGTTTAGCACGACTCAAAGTGAGGACACGGTAAGCATGTTACCTCTGTGACTAAGTAGGGGGATCTGGCAGCCCTGAGCGGCCATGCTTTGTTAGAGCCAGAACTGGCTTCAGAAGCAAAAATAAGAAACACAGTGGACCAGGGGCCCTATCATGTCCTTTCTTATTTCCTTGGATGAGCAATCTACATGTGCTAAGAATGATGGGTCTAGAAAAGCCCTTCCTTAATTCTTGGAAAGCTGAAGTGGGTAGAATGGGTGTGGGTCACAAGGCGAAATAAAAACAGCTCGGTTCGTTCTGAGCTGTGTTTCCACTGTTCTGATAAGAAACACGTAAGCACGTGCCAGCCATGAAGTGCACATTGTGTGATCTTGGTGATTCTGCACAGGTGCTAAATGCTCTCACATTTGCATTTAAAACTGGCATTGTGCAACAGAAAGATGAATGGTAAAATTCGTGCTGATCATTACATTTTAATTTTTCTTTACTTAGAACATTAGTTTTTTTTAAAGATTTTATTTATTTATTTGACAGAGAGAGAGAGATCACAAGTAGGCAGAGAGGCAGAGAGAGAGGAGGAAGCAGGCTCTCTGCCGAGCAGAGAGCCTGATATGGGCCTCGATCCCAGGACCCTGAGATCATGACCTGAGCCAAAGGCAGAGGCTTATAACCCACTGAGCCACCCAGGCACCCTACTTAGAACATTAGAAACACCATGACAAGTTAAGACAGAGGGAAAAAGGGAAGGTAAGAAAAAAGTGGTCTGTTTTGATGCCTTTAAGGGCATTCTCTCCCCACTTTTGAATAAGAGGCCCCACATTTGAATTTCACATGGAGTCCGTCAGCCAGCCATGGGGGTCATGTAGTCAGTCCGAACCCGGGCTGACTCCAGAGGTCAACGCTCTGATAGCATCTTAGTCAGCCTCTCATTAAGAGCAACAGGTTCCATAGTTTCAGAACATTTTTGTCATTATGCCACTGGTAGCAATCTGGACATCTGACAATTAATTGTTTATTCCCTTTGGCTTTTCTTTTTTTTCTTCTTGTTTTCTCCAAATCATTTAGGCTGTGTTTTCTCTATTCACTGAGCAAGTATTCACTCTGAGCCAGGAACATATAACTGTTATCCAACAGAGTCTCAGCAAAGCGTACAATTTTAGAGATGAAGAGGGCGAAGTCTTTTCTAAGAACCTTAATAAAAACAAATAAATGAGGAGTTTTATGTAACTTCAAAGTCTTTCTGCTTCTTTTCCCCAATACTTAATTACCTCCATAACCAGAGGCTGCATTTTATGGCAGGTGTAACCCTTTAGGGGACTGGGCTGGTTAGGATGGAGGAGGGACTGAAATGAGCACTTGGCTGTTAAATAGGCACTCCAGTGCAGAGACGGCTTGTTGGGTTGAACATCAAATGCAGGTGAGAAGCAGCAGATTAAAATTTTGTGTGCCTGAGTCCCACGGTGAACTCAAAGTCAGGGAATTTCCATCCCAAGATCCTTCTGCATCTTTAGGACCCCCAAACCACTTACTGGATTAAGTTCCCTCAGCCAAAACTCACTTCAAAGAATAAGGTATTATAGAAGAAGGAAATGCAATAGCAAAACAACCATCACCACCAACAAAAATTCCCAAACCTTTACAAAGGCTGATTAAGCAAGAGACAAAAAAATTTGCTAGACCTGCAGCAAGCCCATTGCCCTTGACAATGGTGTTGCGGTTCTACTAATAACAGCCACAGGTGACCCCACGGAGCCCAGGACCGATGTGCAAACCGTCAAAAAAGACCCAGATGATTAACTCTCATTTTACAAGGGAAGAAACTTAAAAACACGAAGCAGAAGAAATCACAGATCTAAACCCAAAATGCAAAACTCTAAAATGCCTAAACGATAACACAGAAAATCTTGATGACCTTGGGGTTGTCAGGGACTTGTTAAATACAACACAGAAGGCACCATCTAAGAAAGGAAGAGTTGATCAGGCGAGCTTCATTAAAATAAACAGCTGCTGCTCCCTCCCTGAAAAACTATCGCAAAAGGATGAGAAGACAAGCCACAGACTGGGAGAAAATATTTGCAAAACACACACCTGAAGAAGGACTGTAATCAAAATTATACAAAGAATTCTTAAAACTCAACAGTAAGAAAATAAACCACTTGATTAAAAGATGAGTGAACAGCCTTAAGAGAGAACTTATCAAAGAAGATATACTGATGGCAAGTAAGTGTATGCAAAGATGCTCCACACCTAAGTCCTCATGGAAACTCAAGTTAAAATCACTACGAGATACCCATACACAACTATCAGAACGGCCGGAATCCAGAACACTGACATCACCAAGGATGAGGACCAACACAAACTCTCAATCATTGCTGGTGGGTATGGAAAAGTGGGACAGCCACCTTGGAAGACAGTTTGTCCATTTCTTAGAAAACTAAACATGCTCTTCCCATACACTCTGGAAATCATGTTCCTTGGTATTTATTGGAAGGAACTGAAAACTCATGTCCACACAAAAACCTGCACATGAATGTTTATAGCAGCTTCACTCACAATTGCCCAAACTCGGGAGTCACCAATGTCCCTCAGTTGGCTAAATGGATAAATAATCCACTGGATAATATGGACAGATAAACTGTGGTAACTAGACAAAGGAATGTTATTCAGCACTAAAAAGAAAGGAACTCTCAAGGCATAGAAAGAGAGGGAGAAATCTTCAGTGCTCTAACTATTAACGAAAGAAGCCAGTCTGAAAAGGTTACAAACTGTATGATTCCAATTATATGATATTCTGGAAAAGGCAAAACTAAGAAACAGTAGATCAGTGGCTGTGGGAGTTGGGGGAGGATATTTAAGGCAGAACAAACACTCTGTGTGGTCCTTCAATGGTGGGTCCATGTGGACACACATTTGTCCAAACCCCCAGAAGGTACAACCCCAGGAGTGCACCCCAATGTGAACCACAGACTCGGGGTGACAGCGGTGTGTCAGTGTAGGTTCACCTATTGTGGGGGCTGCCGGTGGGCGAGGTTGTGCACCTGCAGGGGTAGGGGGTGGGTGGAAAATCTGGGTGTTCTGCTCGATTTTTCGGTGAACCTAAAACTACTCTGGAAAACTTAACGTCAAAAATGAAGAAATAAAAGAAAAGAAGAAGAACTCACACAAAGCCCCCGCCCCTCTCCACCTTCAAAGTGGAGGTCCTGGAATCTGAGGCTCAGTCAGTTGAGTCCAGGCCCCTCTCTCTCCTCGGGCCACCCTCTATGGTTTACAAAGCACTTTCACACACTGCACAACTCAGCGCCATATGGGTTTTGGATTAAACGTCCAATTCTGACCTCAGTTACACCGAAAATAAACTTTTCACAGGTCATAAATTTTTAGAACCTGCCATAATAAACAAAATATCTGTGTACAAGTCCCAGAGCAACGATAACTGTCCCGAAAACCTCCAGCCATGGTTCAGTAGTGTGTGCTGTTAACGTGCAAGTCCTGACATCACGTGTCCCAGAAAGAGAGGGGAGACCAGAAGCTGAGGAGAGGTGGTGAGAGAATCTGACACACAGAAAAGTCGTCAGCAGTCTATCATCGGTGTAGAGGTGGGGGCTTAAGAGACAATCAGAATAAGCCAACGTGCTCCCCTTCTGAAGGAGGAAATTTCTAACCTCAGCATGTATTTTTCCTCTATAAATTTTGGTCCCCATTTGTGTTCATTATGGCTGAAGAGCATGAATTAGGGAGTGCAAATGAAAAAAAAATTAAATACACTGTTCGTGGAAGGAATGCCATTACCTTCCGGGCCGGGTTCGTGGTGAGATAAAATGCGGATAGTGGGTGACCCATTGCTAGAGGGCACCAAGGCCACGTCCAGCATGACTGAAGTATCATTTATTCAACACCTGTCTGGGAGGAACTGGCTAGCCCCTGGTGACACAAAGGTAAGTGAGAAAACCCCCGCGTTTAAGAATTTTCGGGGTGGGGGAGGGTGACGGTGTGTGGGTGGTAACCAGAAGCCCAGGACAGCCAACGCAGGAGCTGGAAGGGAGTCCTGCCTCCGGGGACCCAGGGACTGCAAGGGCTCCTCCCCTGCAGGCAGGGGTGGCCCCTGAGAGGACGAATGCATCTGGATCTCTGGCAGCTCGCCTCATGCACAGAACCTACCTCTTCCACTCAGATATTCCAGGAAATACCAACCCAGGACAACTTTGTTAATTTCCTTCTGCAAACAGAAAACATATGTCGTCTCATCTTTTCACCTTGTCCTCCAGAAGCCCCCAAATAGCAGCTGCCCTTTGAACTCAAGGATAACCACTGCTGTCTCTGGAAGGCTGCCTGAGATAGGGGCTTGGGGGACCCCCTTCCTGGCTGTTTGCTGGGTCAGGGAGGGGAGATGCTGACAGGGACAGGTGACACTGTGCAGAAGCCCCCTCCTGCTGCTTCCATTCTCTGGGCAGGAGTGGGGCATTCAAAGCTGTCAGTCAGACCTTTCCAGAACACTCAGGAACCCTGGGGAGGGAAGATAGGACTTGTTTGCTTTTAAGCCTTTCTCATTAACCTGACTGATAGCTGAGGGCTCCCTTGGAGTCCAGCCAAGCAGGAGTCCAGCCAAGCAGGGGTCCAGCCATGCAAGGATCTGAGGCTGAAGCCCCCTCCCCCAGCTCCGTGGGGGTCCCAGCTCCCCCTCATACCTTCATCTCACACCTTCCGGAGTCAGGGCAGGACTGAACAGAGGGCCCAGCTGTTGGTGAAGACCATAATCAGGCTGACCTCTGTGTCGAGTCAGGGCAGGACTGAACAGAGGACCCAGCTGTTGGTGAAGACCATAATCAGGCTGACCTCTGTGTCGAGGAGTCACGTTCCATGTCACCTGGTGCAGATGAAGTGATGTGCCCCTGGGGACTGCTAGGGACCCATCTGCAAAATGGTCAGAGGGGAAGGCGAGGAGAGCCAGGTCTGTGGGGCAGTCACTTGGGGGATCCCTGCGCTCAGTCACTATTCAGACCAGGAATTCTCTCTATCACTGCATGGTCACATCTCTACCTTTCCCTAGGAAGAGAGAGCTGGAGGCCTTAATCAGATTGCCCCGCAGGATGTCAGTATTCCCTTCCTGGGAGAAGGCTATGCTTCCCCTCCCCCCCCCCAAAAAGAATAAAGACCATTATTTTGGTGTGCGAATGGAATGTTTAACAGTAACTCACTAAGAGGGCCTAAAAAGCTGAAATTTTGAATTAGTTCAGATATGCATGAAATGTAAACATGGTAAATGCAGTATTTCTTATTAGATTCATATTATTCATCACCAGTTTCTAGGAAGCCAACAAAATTGTGTTTACTTTGAGGATTACTGCCTGAGAGTAAACCCTATCAAGGAGTCTAAGCAGTTGGGAAAGAAAAAGAAAACCGAACCAATAAATAAGCAAAACACCAAACTCATCACTGAAGGCACAGGCCAAGTTCAATGCCTCCCCCAAAAGCCTGGGATCTATTTGAGAAGAGTTCCGACATCCAATGATTATGACTTTCCTGGAGGGTTCAGCAAAAGTTGGTGCGTTGGTTTTACTGCAGGGGTAGGGCTTCCTGACTGGCACCAGGAAGTAATAGAACACAGTAATAGAATTTTCTAACCACATCCAGTTATCAAAAACCATGTCTGGGACAACAAGATAATTAAAAAGTGCAGAGAAACCCACTGGCATAGCAGCCTTATTAAGCTGGCATAACATGAGTCATAAGGAAAATTAAAAGGGCTTGGGGGTGTGTAGAGTCTAAGGTCATTAAGAAAAATGAAATAATTTAAAGAGATATTTGAATATATTACTTTAAATAACAGCAATGCCCCAGTACTCTGGGACCTAAACCAGACTATCTACCAGGAGATTGAGTTTTCTTACTTAAAGAGATTCCTTTGCCTGGTGTGTGAATGCAGGGACAGATGTGAGTCTGTGCAGATGACGTGGAGATTTACCCACAGCCAAGGGCAGCAATGGGGTCTCCAGAATGAACTGCCACAGTCAGCAGCACCAACAACTGCTAATAGCCAACACACATGAAGTCATTAAAATCCACTTAACTTGACTGTGAAAGCGATTTAAAGCTATTTCCATGGGTGAGAAGAAATCCACAGTTAGGTTCTTCTTTACTCCCAAGTGGTCCTTTGTATCTTAAGCATATGTAAATGGAGCAAGAAAACAGTTTATTCAAATGCTCCATACATTTTTTTTTAATTCCCTGTGCTTTTGTTATATGCCTGCAATGTTCTATCTACCACTGATAACTGCCAAAGATCCCTAAATTCAACCACTGGTAACATTTTTTAAATTTTAATTCTAGTATGGGTTCAGAGTCAGGGAAAGAGTACCTTTCATTAAATGACTCATCTGAGGCATGCCCTAGCTCTAACTCAACTTTTCGGGAGACTGCAAACTTTAAAACAAACCCTCTTACATAGTGGGGAGAGAAATGCACAGCACTTGGCACTCATGAGGCTAGGCATCTGGGAAGCTACTGTGAAAATACACTACATTCCACATAAAACTTTAATGATCTCTACTGCACACTGACCCTCTGTCTCTGCAAGGCACCCCTCAGACCTGGGGCCGTCTCCCACGGGGAACCCTGGCAGAACAAGGTCAGGGCCACACATCTGACAGATGCAAGAAGAAGGTACAGCACAGCGCTTTCCCCAGGCTTTCAACTACAGGTGTGCATACCTTTCCACTTGCACTTGGTTGGACTGATCTCAGGATGAAGGGACTGAGTTTATAATTCCTAATGGACCACTGATATTTTATACTGTCTCTAGTCTAGCAGTACCTTTCCAAGTTTTAATACCTATGCATAGATGACTTGTGGGCAGCCAGAAAATAAGGCTGCACAACAACAAAATGCCGCTGAGCCCATTCTCTCCAGACCAGACTTTATTATCACACCAGGTGCTGATAATGTATGCAGCTCTAATTGTTAGAATTTGATACAGCATTTATGAATCCTAGACAAAGTGCTTTTATAAAACCTCCCTGGGCAGATCCTAGCCAATTTATTTACTAATCACTTACCAATTACACGTGTCCCACACTTCTGAGTGCTTTGCTAAAGAGGGGAACAACGATGCCCAACCACATTTGTAATATTTATGCAAAGAAATGTGAATTTCCAGTTTTCTCTGTGAGAGTCACAAGAGGCGTAAAAATTAGAAGGTTGAACGGTTTGACTCTGATTTCCTAACATTGCAAGTAAATGTATTTTTCCAGAGTGATTAACAGTAACTCTAAAGATAATGTAGGTACAGAACAGTCCACCTGGCCCATGGTCCCTTGTCTTCAGAATGTCTTGTTTATAAATGGATGGCTAGAATTGGGGGAGCTATATACATAGGGATTCAACTTGAAAAAAAAAGGCAGAAAAGATTCCACTGTCTCCCCTTCATTTTTAGAAATCATGTTTACTAAGAGCAGTCAGTAATCCTTTCATATCTAATAATACTTTTAGCTCCATTCATTCAGCAAACATTGACCAAGCACCTACTGAGCTCAGTACCTAGAGATGTGCTAAGGAGCTGGGGTCAGAGCCCCACAGGGCTGCCTGCAAGGACGTTAAAATTAAGTAGGGGAGAGAGAAGGGAAAGGTTAATCATAAGGCAGAGTAATAAGTACAACAAGGAGAGATGGTGCTGTAGCCCAGGGCAGCACACACCGTCTGTGCATGTGTGTGCGCATGTATGTGACACAGAGACAGAGAGAGGCAGAAAGAGAAAGAAGCAGCTCCATCCTTAGACACAGCCCGGTATGGAGACCTTAACAGTAGGAAAGTGGAGACCAAAACAGGGCCCAATCCAGAAGCACGGGATGTTCTAAAAATTCCAGCCTATATCCTGTATGCAATGGGGGGGATAAGTCGGCATTGGGGGGGCAGCACTGGAGCATCTAAGGAGAGGAGAGGGGTCACATGATCAAGGTTAGTGTTAGGAAAGAAGATTCTTTGCCAATACGGCCAAAGGACAGGGGTTCAGGAGGTGAGCAAGAGCGAATGGAGCCATCTATAAAATGAATTCCTCTTATAAAATGCTCCTTCAGCTAATCGGGTAGGGCGTCCCCCCATTTTTTTCTGTGAAGAACACGATAAACAATAGAAGCTGACATCCAAAGAACGCTTGCCCTCCAGAAATGGTAAATGTCAGGAAAGAGACTCTGGACAGTCACGTGAAGTATAATCACAGAGTTTGGGGCCACTTAAGTAGCACATGCCCAAGGGCGTGCAGAACAAAAGCTGTGTTTTCAGAGGCAGGTAAGAGATCCAGCTTCCTCTTCAGGAGATGGAAACCAAGTCATGAGACTCATAATGCTGTGTGAGCTTGGCAACCAAAATACCTTCCTCTCCATCAACTGGTTTCATCGGCATCTGGCTTTGGGTTTAAGCCAATCTCTTTGGCTTTGGGCAAATTCTGAATTGATACAGCATAATCTGAGGACACTGGACCATTATGAAGCAATCTGCCTGGTAACCTTTTTACTTCTTAAAACACATTTCCAATTTTTACTCTTTTCCTTCCTTTCTGGTAACCTTTGAGATACTATTTTACCTTTTCTTTATATCCCTTTGAACATTAGTTGCTTGGTATAGTCTGGAACTCAGATTTAGATTTTTTAGTTTTTTCTTTTTTAAAGATATTATTTATTCATTTGAGAGATAAAGAGAACACATGATCAGGGTGACGGACAGAGGGAGAAGACTCTCCACTGAACAGGGAGCCTGGCACGGGGTTTGATCCTGGGACTCCAGGATCAAGACCCAAGCCAAAGGCAGATGCTTAATGACCGTGCCACCCAGGCGCCCCTAGATTTTTCAGTTCTTTTAGTTTCTGGATTTTTGTTTATTATTTCCAAATTGCAATGTAGAGTATCTCTATGAAGACAAAAACTGTAAAGAATCTATGTGACTTTAATCTTCCATGTCCCGCTGAATTTTTCTGAGCTAGTTCCTTTAAAAACATCTCCTAGGAAAATCTAACTGTACTATGTAAAATATCTCAAAGAGCTATCCATTTTTCAGTGCCTGCTTGCAGTACCGAAGTATGCCAAATTCACAAGCCAGAGGCTAAGTGTTGCCAAATGAAATTAAATTCAGTTAGTAAAGAAAGTTTCATTTTGACCTTTTTTTCCCCATAGAACTATCATATGTTCGGTTTTATTTTTAATAAACTGAAATCTATTAAAATGTATCTTTGAGATTTAGAACATAATGTTACTAGCCTTTAATACAGATTAAAATTTATTTCTGATCCTGTCATGCAGCGAACGAAAAAGGAAGATCTATAGCATCCAACAAATGGCAAAACCTAGCTCTAATGTTATTAACAACTGGTTGTTAATAATAAAATGCATTTTATGCAGCATGGAAGTTTCAATGACTGGAGCAAACATTAAACTTCTCTAGTTTAAAGCACAACCTGTATTACATTGCTGGTTAATGCTGCTTTAACCCTAAAAATTACATATACCAAATTGTTGAAATGTTATTTTCTTTAAAATTGAACACAAGCAGGTGACACAAAACTAATCTCTCCTGTGAGAAATCAGGATGGTGATTACCTTTCACAGGACAGTGACCAAAAGGGAATTCAAGGAAGCTTCAGGATACTGGTAATATTTGATTCTTGATCTAGCTGGTTACGTAGGTGTATTTGGTTTATGAAAATTCATCAAACTTTTCCCTTATGACCTGTGCACAGTTGACATTGGCTAAAGATTCAATAATTAACTTGTCTATGCAGCAATTCTCTGCTTAGGAATACAGCCGAAGAACACAAGATGGGTAAAGTAGTTGCCCAAAAGTCAGAGTAAAACTGAACTTGGAGAAGTGACACTGCCTTCCACATTCCACAGATGCAAGAAGCACATGACACACACGGTTACAGAATGAAGAAGATAGGAGACCGGAACTCTCTGGAGGAATAAATAAGTGGCATGTGAGGGGGGTGGGGTGGGGGTGGAAATGGCAGTTTTCTATGTATCTCTTCTCTCCTCCCAGATCCCATCTGATGTCATCCATTTCTGGTTTCAAGACTAGCATGACATGAGCCAGTTCTTACTGATGAGTGTCTACCAGCCCCGGGTGTTTTAGCCAAATCTCCGATGGCCTATTTGATTTGCAAGGGAATGGCTATGTTTGCTTCTCTGTATTCTCCTGAGACCTTGGAAGGTGGTCTGGTGGCATTGTTCCACCTCTATTTATTTGAGGTTGATGCAATCTGATTTGTGAGCATGGAGGTAGCTGACAAGAATAATGTCACACGAAAGCAAATGTAGTCCTATGAATTGGAACAACAACAACAAAAAAGACATGCTCCAGAGTTGTTTTGTTCAATGATGTCACTCTTCCAAGCTCCCTGAGTTGAAAAACTGCTTGTGGCATTAGCTTCTCTTAGTAAAATGTGAACATGTATCTCCCATTTGGTAGAATGGAGCAATGGAGTCCCTGACCCACTCACTGTTTTTCTCTCTCTACAAACCATCAGCACCAAGCGAAGGAAACTGCATTTTGAAGTACACACCCGAGTGAGCAGTCCAAGGGACTTCCCCCATCTCGGAAAAAAGATTTGTTTAGCAACTACAAAGAACAAACAAGGGGAATGTTTAAATACCTAATTGCAATTATCAATCCTTGTTTTCTACCCACAACATGAAAAAAAAAAAGCCCACGATATAAAGCAAACAAACAAAAACGTACATGACCTTTCTCCTATAATTCCGTTCTCTATCTTTCTTCACATGCAGAACTTGAATTTTCTTCCCTGAGAGAGAGGACTATGTGGGTTCATAGAAAATAGGTACCCTGGAAAGCCAATTAATTGATTTATGGATGTCTTTCAGTTCAACAAGGAATGACTCTAACTAAGGAATGGCCCTCCTAGCCAGCTGCAACCTTCTAGGTTGAACTTGGCAGACGGCAACCCCAGGCTCCTGGCTGCCGGCTCCACCAATGCACTAAACATTCAGGGTTGCTGCTAGGCTCCCACGGACACCACAATTCCCAGACCAAATGTGTGGGCCATAATGCAGGGAACTTGGCATATTCATAAACTTGCCTTTCATTTCCAATACAATGTCATGAGTTCAAGATAGATCCAATTTGGGCAACTGAGAGGCAGGGACCCCTGGGGTCAGCGGAGTATAGTTTAGCCGGTAAAACCTGTCTATCTTGTATCTGATTATAGTCACAGAGTTCCACGTTATCCTTGATTTATATATGGTTATATATACCATCTCGGAACGTTCAACATGGGTTCCTTGTTCCAGGAGTTTTTGGACTACCCTTCATGAAGCACATTTTAAAATACAATTTAAAGATTTTCCTTTACCCACTTCTGGTTCTATGTCTAATACTATGGGTATCAGTCATGGAAACAGTGAAAACCCCTCAACACAAAAATTAATTCTGCTCTTTCTGTGTATGTATTACACAGTAATATATGGGGTATCACTGGGGTATGATTCTAATACATTAATGACACATTTTAATTATGTGAAAATTACAGAGTGTGGCCAGTAGAGACATTTTGGGTTTAAGTTATGGAAGCACTCCCATTATTTTCCAGTCACATTATAGATGCTTCCCTACCACTATCAAGTCAGTTTCTGAAACTCTCCCACCTCAAACAGTTAATGAAGCAATCCATTTAATGGCACTCTCTGAATGTTATTATAAAGTATCAAGTATTTAGTTGGGCAAATTACTTAATTGGTTCAACTCTCCCAGCTATGAATTTTGAACATAGGGCAGAGGACTATAGTTTGCAAATACACTGTGATTCCAAGGAAGAAAGCTGCCCTTTGAAAAACGTAAATCAGACAGCTACATACATATTATATATACACACCAATACACGTATACTAGTATAAAGTAAACCATGTTGCACCGATCAGCTTCCCATTATTCATAAATTGCTCCAAAAACATATCTTGAGCACCAGAGAGTATCGAATATTTTTTTTTTTAATCAAACACTTGAGCTTGCTATTGTCTTAACTATTTTACCTAAACTTTAAAGATCAGAGGACATTACAATTCAGGGTAACTTCAAATAGTTATCTGATCTCTCAGAGGGAGACTAAGTCACACACACTGACTGGCTAACTTCAGGTTGACCTGAAACCCCTAACATGGCTCCACTTGTTTCATGCCAGCAAAGAGCTAACTAATGTATAGGGCCCCACATGGGTTCTCCCGGCTGCCCTGCCTGCTAGGCCTCCCTTTTGAGTTAGTGTCAACAGTCAAAAACATTCTGCAAACCACCAAAGTTACCGTGAAGAGGGCATTGTTGTAAATACTTACAGATTCACACACTCACGCACATAAATGTGTTTTCCCATTTCTATTCTATTAACAATAAATCAAAAGTAAAGTTGAAACCCTAAATGTTTTCATAAACTTTGAGCAAGCCACTAATAATTTGGAACATGCAATTCTCTCAGAGATATGAATACAGGAAAAAGAATGTTCTCTCGGTCAGAAGGTCAGGGCTCTAAGTCCTGATTTTGCTACTTTACAGTTGTGAATCCCAACAATTAATGCATAAGTATCCTAATTCAGGTTCCCACTCCTAGTTATGAATGGCAAACTTTATTAATACAGGGACATATTCCTCCTGTATTTGCACTTTTATGTGCGTACACACGTGTGTGTGTGCATATTCTTTTTAAAGACAGTGCTCTTTTCTGTATGGGGGATATAGTTTTCCTAATTTTAAAATATAATTTACACAGTGAGATCCCTTTTCTCATAGTACAACCAAATCCATCCATTCAATCAGGTGCTTATATTTCTCTAGCTTAACTGGGTTAAGTCTATCATTTAAGAAGCAAATCCAGTATTAGCTATATCTTTTTCTACTGTTCTGTGGTCAGAGGCCTAAACACAGTTTTTTGGCATTTAATAACATACTTATCTTTCAGAAAAGTCAGCACTACACTTTCGAGGAAGCTACTTTTCATATTTATCTCTGAATAGTGAAAGCTCTCAGATTATCTAAGAGATTTACCATTTTCCAAATTTAATTTAAAGCTAAGTCATTTTAGAAACCACAATTACCAACATGCAAGAACCTCTACTTGAAAAATTTGTATAATTTGAACATGGAAAACCAATTGTTTTGAATTTAATAATGCATTTCCCTCTCAGGCTCAAATAGGAGCAGCCTCAAGTAGAACTTAATGTGTGAATTATAAACTTCTGAAAACAGCAGCTTATAATCAAGATATCACAGGATTTTTCTGTACAGTGTATTCTCTCATGCTTTAGACAACATATTTCTAAATGTTCCAAGAGATGACTTTCTGAGCTTTGCTCTCTTCACTGACCTGCTAATTCAGAGCTTTGGGATAATTTTCTCATATCTTAGCTTAAAATTTTCCTTGGAAATTTCACTTGGAAATGAAGGGCTAAAACATCCTTCATATGAGCCCAATTTTCATTCTAATACCGACTGCCCAGATATTCTCACCTGTGGGGGCCATTTTTAGGTTGCATTTCGTGCCCCTTTCTGTCTCCAGTTTCTGTTGAATCCATGGCCCTTGCATGATGAGTGCCCCTGCCATCCCCTTCCATTCTATACAATCGTCCGCATCCAGCAAGCTCGGCCATGGTCTGAGACATGAAAGCTCATGGTCACAGCCCTTCTCAGGCCCCAAGACAATGACCACCAGAGGAGTCATGCCTGTCCCTCTACAGTCTGAGCGCAATCTCCATAGCACAGACTTCCGAACACACAAACCCAGGTACAAAGTCCAGCTCTGCCACTCTCCTAGTAGGGGACACTTGAGGAGGGTACTTCATCTTTCTGAGGCTCAGTCTCCTCACCTGTAAAATGGGGATAACCATACATCCCTGGGGTCGGGGCTAAGGTGTACTATGATAAGGCAGAGCAAGAGGCAGGGTATGATCCATAGTCAGTCTGAAGCAATTGCTGTTATTAATCTTGGAGTTACTACTCTCCCCTGGGCCACACGGTGTTTGAAGGGGTGTCCAGCATGTTAACTAAAGGGTGACTCATCTCTGAGCATGGGAACTCACTGTTAAGTATGCGAGAGTGTACAATTCTCAATGGCGAGGAATCCCAGCAAGAGAAGCCACCTTGGAAAGGATTTAATCTGTGTATGGCTTCATTTCCCAGCCCTGGAAACCGGTAAGGGTCAGACTTGCTCCAGTGACCTGCTCTGCAGGGACAGCACTCCCTAGGACTCAGGTCTGAGGGTGCTGACCAAGAGATTTCCTTCCTGCTTCTTTGCTCTCTGAGAAGGACCAGTACAAAACTGCAAACCCAACCCACACACCCTTCCAACATTAGAGCCCATGTCTACTTGGAGTTCAGAATTCTTTCCTAGGGAAGACCACAGGGGGCAGCAGAACCCAGAAGGGACAAAGAGCAGTTCTGGGCAGAGGAATCCCCGAGAGAGTGGGTGCCTTTCTCTGATGTCATTTCCATCCAGAGAGCAATTCCTCCCCAAATCAGAAGGGACTCGGAGTTGTGGATGGCCCGGAACCTGTCAGTAGCCAAGTGAAGAGAGTGACCAGGCAAGTGCTGATAACCGGCTTTTACCCAGCAGCAGCAGGTCTAGGACCCACGCTAGTGCTAGACCAAACCACTGCTGTTTGGAAGGCCTTAGGACTGCCAGTTCACACCTCCCACCTGTGAAATGCGTGGCCTCCACTTCGTCCACAGGTGAAACGCATGGCCTCCACAGGTGGGGTGGGTTCCAAGCATTGCAACTACTTCCCATCAATTCAGCCTGGGGGGAGGACTTGGAATTGCAGATCAGGATGGGATTTGGCAAGGGGCGTAACAAATCCATATTTCTCTGATACTTCTGTCTGTGCCCTGTGTACTTAATAATGTTTACAGACAAATCTCTCAAAAGTAGGAAGGAGGGCTTTTAGAAAAATGGCAGATATATTAAACTGAAAGTCTGAAGTTTATCCAGTAACAGTAGCTGGTCAGCTTCCACAGCACACTCAGTCTTGACCTTGACCTTCACCTGTGGAGAACATTGAAAATTGCTATGTAAATGTACACCTGCACTTTCCTGATTCCAAAATTAGCATCTGATTCTATGTAATTATTTCTCTTACAGTCAGTGGTGAACTTCACCCTATAGTTCTTTTTGGAAGAGCTTTCAATGCTTAAAAACTTAAAACTTAACACACACCTGTGATGAGGGTACTACTTTACGCTTAGACATTTAAGCAAGTCAGATGAAGTATTTTATTTAACTTAACCAATCAAAATTTAAGATCATATAAGAGAAGATCCAAGAGGGAGAAAAACACATTACAATTAAAGAGAAGGTGAATATTTAAAAGACTGTCCCCATTATCAACGCCTAAGATATTTTTATTCAGAAGTATCGGGAATGAGGCATTAAATCGAAAATCAACTCAGTTTCTTAAAGGGCAAATATTTCCAAGTTTGTGGGAAGGAACTCAGCATTTATTTGATATAGGCGGTAGACACAGAAACCTCAGGATGAGTCTGTCATTTTAGAAAAAACTTAAGCAGCACTTGGCAAACAAACCCTTGGGTCCATTCTGGACCTATGGATACGACTGCGGTTAGGATATGCAAAGATCAGAGACACACTTAAGTCATCTCAGAAAGAGGAGAATCGCAGGAAAAAAGCTCTGGAAACAAGCACTCCAGGACTTTCTCAGCAACCATTTCATTATTTAACCTATCTCTGGCTGGCTGACCACAAATCCTCCCCAGCCCCAGCTTAAGTGTTCACCCCCAGAGTAAATAAACAACCCTTCCTTTCCTTCTTAACTGTCCTCACCAGAAAGTGAGTATAGTTGACTGATTGGCCTTCTCTGCCTAATAAGTCCATTCATATATATATATATACATATATATATTTTTTAAATATGTATTTATTAATTTTAGAGGGTGAGAAAGAGAACATGAGAGGGTAGAGGAGCAGAGGGAGAGCGACAGGCAGACTCCTCGGTGAATGCAGCTCCATCCCAGGACCCTGAGATCATGACTGGAGCCAAAGTCAAGCGGACGCTTAACCTGCTGTGACACCCAGGTGCCCCCATTCACTTATTTTAAACATTAAATGATCTCAGCCTTGAATCCTCCAGTCTGTATATCCCCATTTCATTATCTTAACTTCCTAGATAGACTGCGCCACCTAAGAAACCCACCAAAGGCTGGCCTCTGTTCTGACCACTCTCCCAACAGTCTCCACCTTCTGTCTAAACTGTGGGGCTCAGAATTCAACAAAGAGCTTAGGCTCACATCACAATTTTGCCAAGAGATTTCACTGAAAATTCCAGAAGCTCCAACCACATCAAGCCAAAAGGTAAAATGCTAAAATATGCATAAATCCCAATAAAAACTGGATCAAGATTCCAATATGTTTGAGTGCCCCGGCTTTTAACGCAGCTGTAAAATTCAAGGCAATTTACCTATTATTTTAGGTTGTTCTCCATTTTGATCATAATATTCATTCACCATTGTCAACAGTTTTTCTCAAGCTTTAATAGGAAATGCAAGCCTTTGAGTGCTGCAAAAATTCTGGCTGTCAGTTTCAGAAAAATAATGGAAGAAGGAAAGTGGGTAAAAATGAGTTCAAGGCCACACATCATTTTTTCTTTGAAAGGAAGCGTTAGCCCTAAGTTTGCAACAATGGGATCACATACAGCATTTCGATTTTTGAAATTCTTCATTGGTCACAATTATTTCAAAAGGGCAAAATATATTGAGCAAAATTCAAAAACAAACAAACAAACAAACAAAACAGCAACCAAGAACGGTATTATCAAGTAACCAGCATGAAGCTTTTTAAATAGGCACAAAGCACTTAACACAAAATCTGTTGCAAGTGCTCCAACAATACCCTCACCTAAGCAGCCAGTACAGGGCACAGAGGATCAGCAAGCCCCTTCACTGTTGGAACGCAAAAGGCATAGAAAACAAAGATTTCAACCAAATATGGTTTGCTTCTCGTCAAATTTTCAGCATGACCCTGTAAAAATAAGTTCACAAAAAACCAGCCAAGCATAACTTTTCTCCCCAAGTGCTTCTCGGATTATAAAACAGCTTTGAAAGTTCAGCCTGACAAAACAAATATGGTACTAGGAGGAGAGACCTGGAAGGCAACCACAAAAAGTCTCATTTAAATTCCTGGAAAGCAGGGCTTCTCCAAACACAGCTACTCAGCTCGCTTTGGAAGGCATCACTTGCTGCGAGCCACAAGTTTAACTTCACTCCGTGCTCCAGCACCGTCAAATCCTAAAGAAATGGGTGTTAAACGTTGCTTACCCAGAAGAATGCATCAAATTTCTTCTCTATACACCGTGAAAAGTACAACTTGAAAGCAAGAGTTTCCCCCGTGCAAGTGCATAAGAATGAACACCCGGGTATTTGGGATTCTAAGGATCCCTTCTGTCCCCAAACATTTTAGCTACAGCAAACTAGAGATCAATAGAACACACTTTAAGCTTTAAGAAGTGCAGTTTTGCATGGGGGTGGGGAGGAGGAAGGCAATTAAAAATCTCGATTCCTCCCAGAGCCAAATTAAAGAAAATAAAAGATCGCCTTTTTATTGACTGCACAGCAGGAGCACAACTGTGTCCGCCGGTCCCCAAAGCTCAAGCCCTCCTGCTCGCTCACCCTCTCGAAGAATGTCTTGCTTCTACTCTACACCCTCAACGTGCCCCCCACATCGGTCTGTCTGGCCCCCGGTCGCCGAGCCTAACTCCCTCCAGAGCAGCGCACAGGCTGTGGCGACACCGAGGCAGACGTCGCCCCACCGCCCGAGTCCATGCCCTCCCGGACTAACCTTCTCCGGACGCCGCGCCTCGCAGCGTCCGACCCCGTGGTGCTCGGCGCTCCCCGGCCGCGCGGCGCTAGAGTCGGAGACGTGCGTGTCACATTTTATTCCCCGGCAGCCGCTCGGGCGCGCGCGCCACGCGCTCCCACACTCACTCGGCCGCCGGCGGGAGCCGGGACCTGGGGTCCGGGGCTCCCAGGCGCGCCGCGGAACTTGGGGGCTGCGGACGCCGAGCGCGCGGCTCAGATCCTCCTGCTGGTGGCCGCCCCCGCCTCCGCGGAGCAGCCTCCCCGCGCCACCTCGGGAGCCCCGAACGACTCGCGCTCGCGTCCCGGGAGGCCTGCGGAATCACCTCCCGGGGCCAGAGCCGCTAGGCGCCGAGCGGCAGCTGCAGGCACGGCGGG
>LNAC01000310.1:132810-147948 GCA_002007465.1 Ailurus styani | reverse complement strand
GCTCACCTAGCGGCGGGGCGCCGGGCCCTGGGAAGTTGCACAGTCCGCTCCCCGCGCCCCCGGCCCGCCAGTCGGGGGGTGCAAGGCGGGGCGGTCCCCGGCTGCGCGCGGAACCCTGCCTCTGGCAGAGAGCGACTGCAGACTTGGGCTGCGTGGGGCGGCGCGGGCGGCGCGGCTGCCTAAAAAGGCATGCCTCTCCCTGGCCGCCGTCTGCAGCCAGCCCCAGTTACTCTGAGGGTTACCTGCACCAGCACCGCGCGGGGCAGCTGGCGGGCACGCAGGTCCCGCGGGCGGCAGGGATGCAAGAATGTGAACAGGCTGTGAGTGGCGGGCAGGGGAGTCCGGGCGCCTGGCCCCGCGGAAGTGAGTCTTTGTGTTCCCGGCTTGAACACACCCTGTCGCCGCGCCGCAGGCCGGGCTACCTGCGCAGGAGGCAGCGCCCTCGAGCCGGCCGGGTGGGGCGCAGGGGAGCGCAGCATCCTCCCCGGCCCGCTGGCTCCCTTTGTTCCTCCCGCGCCGCCGCCTGGTCCTCGCTCCCGGGAGCTTCTCCGGGGCGCCCGAGGGTCGGGGTTGGACTTGGGGACCGGCCACTTTCCACTTGCGAAGGGCCGCCCACCAAGTCCGGGGAAGGAATTCCGCAGAGGCCCCCACCTACCCGCCCCTCCCCACCGCCGGCCCCTATCCGCGAAGGATGGGAAAGTTCTCGGGACGGTGGCGCCGGAGGCTGCCCGCTGGGCGCGTGGAGAACAGGCCGCGGGAGCGGGCGGCGACTTGGGCCCGGCAAGCTGGAGCTGGTGGGTGGGGCCGCTGGGAGCCGCAGATCGGGTGTCCGTCTGCTCGCGTGCGGAATGTCCACTTGTCACCGCGGCCTTCTTGCCCTTCCCGGGAGGCCGCAGCTGGTCCCGGGACCCGAGACCGTGCCGCCCTTTGTTTGCTGATAAACACGCTCCTTTGAACTTCACCGTGGCTTTCTGAGTGCGTGCGGGTGGCGCTGGGTCCCCGCTCCCCGCTGGCCCGGGGGTCCTCTCCCTGACCAAGAGCGGTACAGGTGTGGGGGAGAGTCCAAGAACTAGCTTGAGGTAGGTGATATTACCACATAGTGCCCATCCACCCCAGAGGGACAAGTTACCCGCTGTCCTCTCAATCCCAGGTCCCTGCAGGGGCTAATAGCATTTTGAAGACACAAAGCCTTCACTAAATATACCATTTTAAAATTTGTATTACGTTCATTTAACTAATTAAGGTTTTTAAAGAATAAAACGGTTACCTAGATACCCAATTCATTCAGTACTATGGAGTGCCTACTGTGTGCTAGGGACTCTCCAGGTTCAGCAGCAGACAAGTAAAGGTCAATAAAACCTCTTTTCTACCCTCAAAATGTTTGCAGAAATTTAAAACATTACAGGGGTTCAACTAAAACTGACTGGACAAAATGCATTGTACTCAATCGAAAGCATGGGTCAAAAGTGTATCAATATTGCCCCAGTTGTGCTAATGGTCTCTGACACCTAGAATTGTCCAGAACTGCATGAAAGGATAACGTGTCACAGGATTTAACAACAACGACGACTGTGTTACATTACTGTGAAATATTATAGTGGGGTTAAAAGTAAGTTAAAAGGGGGGGGCAGGATAGAGTCCAGGGGCCATTGGGGGGGAAAGGGAGGAAGTAATGCAAGGGGGAAAGTAACCCCCTTATCAACTGAGAGGCCCCTGAGAAGCCACTGTGGACCTTGGTTTTTCTCTTCTGTGTAAGGTATGTAAGAGTACCCACCTTCGAGTTTCCTTGTAAGAAATAAAGATCTCGTGTTAAAAGTGTCTCTCTTAGTGCCTGGAATCTGATGCTTAATAAATTGTAGTAATTAATAAATAATGGTGTTGAAGGAAAAAAATAATTTGTATATACTTGTTTTGTATTTGGATTTTATATACTTCTTGTTTCTTTGAATGAATGCTGCAAAAGTTGACATGTTGACTACCTTAAAGAAATCTTAATGAGAAGTTAAATAAGAATGGCCAAATAACAATTAACTTGATGCTTGTAGAAAAATTACCACCTGAAGGCAAATATGCAAATCATTGTTGTAAAATTTTAAGTGGATTGAGTTTATTATTTATGATTGGGGTAGTAAATGAAGTGGTACTAGAGTGGCTTAATCTATTGCTTCCTGAAGAAATCAGAAATCCAGTTGATGTACATAAAGCAATCGATTGATGATTATTTCTGTCGAAGTGTAATGGTAAATAAAATATTTTGACATCCTTTAGTTTAATTGCTTATAGGAATGTCAAACAGGAGCAGATTATTAATGTTTTTTATGAGTCTACCAATTTGTAAGACATTCCTGGGCTGTTCTGGCAGGTTATATCCCTTTCCTTAAACAAAACAAACCATCACCACCACAAAAACAAAACAAAACAAAACAAAATAAACTTACTTTCCAAGTAAGAAAATTCCTGCATCAGAAATCTGCTTGCTCTTATCCATTTGCTCATAATATCTTCAATTTCCTTTTCGGTTTTTAAACTCAGGGCTCCCCCACTGACCCATTGACTGTTGACCCATGATGGGCTGTTTCACATGAGCATTCCTTCTTTTTGCAGGAACTTGTTATTAGTTAGCAGTCAAATCAGGAGGCTCAGTGAATCTCCCAGCTGAGAAGTATGTGAGCTTGGGTAGTAACTAAAAAAGTAAATATTTCCTAACTGTACCATTGCTGAATCTGGGGTATTTGTTTTCGCTTAAGTACTGTTCATGAAAAATATTTCTCTCCTGTTTATTTTGCCATTCAGCTGTGGCAGTAAACCCACATATTTTTTTATAGGTTGACTGTAGGGAAACTGAGGTTGACTGTTTTTTTTTTAGGATCATTTTCTCTTCTGGTTCTGACTTACCTGTGATTGCCGTTCTATAAAATGCATTGAGCCCCTCAGGGAGGAAAATCACCTATAGATCTGTTCTTCATATTTAATCAGTGAAGCAAATCTATGTGGTCAGCTAAAAATGAATCTCAGATACTCATTTGTTTGGAGCCCATTGCTAAGATCAGGAAGAAACATTTGTTTTCTAGCCAACTTATAGATTTTTAAAAATTTAATTAATTTACTCTTCAGAAATGTTAATAAGGAAACAGACCAGTATGAAGAAGAAATAACCTGGGGTGTTTGGATTCGAGTAGAGATCAGAATCCTGGATATGCATGCCACCATCCCAAAACATTCCTTCAGTATTTACAGGTGGAGAGAAAAAAAAAAAATCTTTGCTAGCCTAAGAAAGACGTCTTTTCAGCATCAGATAGAGAAGGGAGGACTCAAATGCGGTTGGTTGCCCTTGGGCTTGCTCCATCCACATTGCGTTCTACTTCCCACCCATCCTTGGGCTCCAGGCAGGGTGAGCTGGTCTCAGGGCGGGGTCAAGGAAGGGGTCACAACCTGATCTCTCATAGCCAATCTGTACCTTTCACACAGAGCAGGATGAAAAATGTCAGGGTGGCAAAGTTTTCTTTCCCTAAACTTTTCCTTGCTATTGAAAGGACAGGACTGAAAGCCAGGGCTTGACTTCTGACCTTATCACTTAGTGAACCAACTTAGTGAAGTTGGTTGAGATTTCTGTACCTCAACTACCTCACGAACAAGACTGATTAACCCATTTCACAGTTAACCACAAGACTCGGATCTCACACCGCAAGCTTAGAACTGTTCGTAAGGGTCCAGAACTTCACAGTTTATATAAAGAATTTCTTGTCAATCATCTCATTGGATTCTCCACCACTCTGTATGGAAGGTATGAAGGCACTCAGAGAGGTGGCCTGTCACTTCTTGATTCTGCGATAATAAGAATACATAGTCACAAAAAATTTAGAGCCTGTGTTCTATGTTCTTTGTAAGCATTAACTCATGTAATCCTTATAGCAAGGGATTTAAATCTTTTTTTCATTTTTAACCTTTTATTTTGAAACAATTTCAGACTTATGGGAAAGTTGGCTAAATAATATGTACCCCTACCATTCCCCACATATTGACAATTTATTGTGTTTGTGTTATTGTTCCTTTACCTTCTATTTGTTTTTTCCTGAGCTGCTGAAGAGTACATTGCATACATCATGGCTCTTTGACACCCAAACACTTCCCTTTATTTTCCTAAGAACAGGGATATTCTCTTACGTAACCAGAGTAGAGCTATCATAATTAGGATAATAAAATTGGTTATACTGTTGTCTAATCTCAGACTTAATCCACATTTTGCTCATTGTCTCCTAATGTCCTTTATAATAGGGCTCGGGACAGTCTCCCCCCCCCCCCCCCCCAGAAAGTACAGCTTTAGCATGTGGATTATTTTGAGCTGAAGACAATGGAGATCCTGCAGGCTTCAGAGAAACTTTTGCCCCTCCCTTAACGATACAGAAGAATCTAAATTGGAGGATGTTGCCAGAATAAGGGTTATTAGCAAAGATAAATTTTATCTGAGTGGCCCATCTGTATGGCAGGGCAAACATCTAATTACCAAACACCTGCCCTTCTTATTGCCCCGTGAAGTACATTCCTTTCTCTGAAGTCCCAGACCCCTGTACCCCTTTCCTTAATTCAGAATGACATATATCCCTCATTTTGCCACACTCTCTTTGGAATTTCTATGTCTATGTGGGTTCCCCATACATACGCCTATTAAATTTGATATTCTCCTGTTAATCTGTCTCCCTTCCATTTTATTTTTAGTCCATCTAGAAGGACCTTGAAAGGGACAGGAAATTCTTACTCTCTGTGAAAGGGGCAAGGTATTCCTGCTTCTTGACACAGGGCATTAGTGAATGATGATAATAATAATTATAATGCCCAGAATACAATCCAGGATTATCTGTTATACTTAGTTATTATGTCTCTTTAGTCTCTTTAATCTGGAACATTTCCTTAGAGTTTCTTTAACCTTAACGTTTTTGCAGAGTTCAGTCTATTTATTTCCTCAAATGCTCTCAATTTAGGCTTGTCTATTGTTTCCTCACAATTAAATTCAGATTAGATTCAGGGTATGCTTCCCCCCGCCCTTTTTGGACAGGAATACCAGAGTGTTATGTCTCTCTCAGAGTGTCATTTCAAAGTTATACATTCTGTGCCTTTGTTCCAATAGCAGTGGGCTTAACTTTCATTACTTGGCTAAGGTGGTGCCTGCTACCTTTCTCCCCAGTGGAGGAAGTCCCCTTCCTCCCTTTATTACAAACTGATTTGTGTGGAGATAGTATGAGACCATGTACATATTCTGACGTGAGATGATGGCGTCATTTTTTTTACTCTCAGTGATTTCCATGTTGCCACAGGAAGAACCTTTCCTTTTCCCCATTTATTGATTGTATAACAAGCTTTTGATGTGGTTATTTTGTCCTCCTCTTTCTAAAGAAGAGGAAATGACAGGTCACAGAGGGGAAGCAGACTGAGGTCACACATCTAGTAATTGTCACTCAGGTAAGATAGTACTTCTGGATCTCTTCCCTCATCTGTAAAATTAAAACAATAAACCAAGTTATGGGGCTGTTCAGAGAATTAAATGAGATTGTGACCTCAAAGTGCCTACCCCAATTGAACATATAGTAATTGTTTGATAAATAATAACTGTCATTAAAATGATGGGAATATGCCCATTTTGTAGATAAGAAAGTCTGGTTATAGAGGGTAAGAGAGATGCATGAGTACTTGTTACCAAGGTAGATTCTGACCCTGAATCCGTTCCTTCAGCAACTATTTTTTGAGTGCTAGCTATGGGCTGAATTATGTCCCCCCAAAAATTGTATGTTGAAACCCTAAGACCCTAAACCTCAGCATACGACTGTATTTGGAGATAGAGCCTTTCAAGGGGTGGTTAAATTAAAATGAAGTCATTAGGGCGGCTCCTGATCCAATCTGAATGGTGTCCTACTAAGAAGAAGTTAGGATACACAGGAAACACCAGGGCACCTTCTCACAGAGGAAAGACCATATGACAACACAGCCATAAGCCAGTCACCCGCAGGCCAGGGAGAGAGGCCTCAAAGGAATCACTCCTACCAATACCTTCATCTGGGACTTCCACCCTCCAGAACTGTGAAAAAATTAATTTCTGTTGTTTAAACCACCCACGCTGTAGCATCTTGTTCTGACGACCCTAGCAGGGTAACACACCACCTGCAGCTTCCCCATGCCAACAGTCTCACTCAGGGCACACCTGAAACCATCCCCTTTGTTCCCTTATAAAGCGCTCCCCCTTTCTCTGCCTGCTTTGGACTCTCTGCCAAATGCATATGATGGTGGTTGACTCCCTTGCTAGAGCCAGCTCTGAATAAATAGCATTTGTGGGCTCTCGTTTGAATGGTCTTCATTTATTTCCACACAGGGAGAGGGTAGACCCATCAGCCAGTTGCCAGAAGGACACCTAATCCTTTTCCCAGTCCTTGGCAGGATATGGAGGTGACAAGAAACTTCCTTTTTAACATAGTGATATGGGAACAAAATGCTCATATGTGATATTTCTTTTATTACCTGTTCAAAGCCCTCTCTTCTAACAAACTAGCAGTATAATTAATTAAAACCTACCTCAACTACTGGGTAATTTTCCCATTGATTAGCCTTGAAATTTGTTATACATCTCTCACAAAACACGAATCATTTTAAGGTGAAGCAGGCTGTCCCGACATACAATTACAACAGAGGTGAAAACACCACTCCATTTCAGAGCCTAAATTCTATAGCAATTTACATTTTTTTTTAGTCAGTGCTAGAAATGGTACAAAATAGCTTCAGCTATAGAAACTAATGGATAATAATGGCACTAATTTAAGAGGCATCAGAAGCTTGAATACAAAGTAGAAACTTTGGACCAAATTTTCTTTTAAAAAACCTACCTGTTAGTTTTTCAAAAGAAATGCTAAGTCGTCTGATATTTCTCTTGTTTGGTTCAAGTGATTCTCTCTAACATATTTCTCACCTAAAACAGTTTAAAAATCAATGCATGCTTCCCAAAGGAATTCTCACATGACTGGGATTGATTGTCAGTTATATATTAAATAGCACAATTTTAGATAGTCCTATGCTTCTCAATTCCAAAAGCAACAAAAGTAAAAAGAATCACCAAAGAAAAC
Source organism: Ailurus styani (assembly GCA_002007465.1). NCBI lineage: Eukaryota > Metazoa > Chordata > Mammalia > Carnivora > Ailuridae > Ailurus > Ailurus styani. Next base: position 140,842 of record LNAC01000310.1, on the reverse strand, counting down.
TGTATCCTTTTACTTGCAGGAAAGAATTTTTAAAAATATTTTTGACTGACTTGGCTAAGGGGAACCAATTACCAATTATCCCATGACATGTAAAAATATTAGAGGGACACATTCAGACTCCTTTGCCCTATTCATTCAGTTGAAATTTATTGTGGCAGTATTGATGAGATACAATGAATAATTTATTCTTCTGAAAATGTTAGGACTTCTGAAATCTTAACTTCTTTTTCCCTTCCTCCCTTTCTTCCTTCTTTCCTTCCTCTCTTCCTCCCTTCTTCCCTCCCTCCCTCCCTCCTTCCCTCCCTCCCTTCCTTGCTTCCTTTTCTCTTTTTTCTTTCTTTCTCCCTTCCTTCTTTCCTTCCTTCCTTCTTTCCTTCCTTCCTTCCTTCCTTCCTTCCTTCCTTCCTTCCTTCCTTCCTTTCTTTCTTTCTTTCTTCCTTATTTTTCTTTCAGTTTACATGGGTTCCGGAAGGTGCTCCTATCTATGGACTCACTGAGATATAGTAAAAGTAAAAAATACACATTTGTAATTTTACTTTTTGGGGGGGAGGGATACCTTAAGAACACCCTTTTTTTTTTAAGATTTTATTCNAGAGATCAGATCACAAGGAGGCAGAAAGGCAGGCAGAGAGAGAGGAGGAAGCAGGCTCCCCGCTGAGCAGGTAGCTCGATGCGGGCCTCGATCCCAGGACCCTGAGATCATGACCTGAGCCGAAAGCAGAGGCTTTAACCCACTGAGCCACCCAGGCGCCCAAGAACACTCTTGAAGGAAGAGTTCCAAGACTTCAGTAGGGGTTGTCCTGGGGGTAGATGGGTTGCCTTCTACAGTCTTCTTCCTGAATGAGGGGAGCAACCCCCTCTAAGTGTGGCTAGGGGTCTGGGGGCCTCAAGACCCTCTCAGAAAGGGCTTTTGAAGTCAAAACTATTTTCTTAGTAATACTGGATTTATTGTCCTTTTTTATTCTCATTCTGTCATGAGTGTGCAGTGGAATTTTTTAGAGGCTGTGTGACATGGGATATTGCAGCATACTGATTGCAGAAGCAGGTTTGAGAATTCACTCATATTTTCGGTCAGACATGAAAGCAGTTTAGAAAAGTATGAGGCAATGTAGTTCTTCTTCCTAGATTTTGGTCTCTTTTGTTTTGAGAAGTACAGTTAATTTTTCATAAAAGGTAATTTATGTTAACATCTAAAAGCTTTATATTATTTCTAATTTTTAAACTTAAAAAAATCCAATATAAACATACAGTGTTATATTAGTTTCACAGGTACAAGAGAGTGATTCAACATTTCCATACATCACTTAGTGCTCATCATAAGTGCCCTCCTTAATTCCCATCAACTACTTAACCCACACCCCCCACCCCTCTGGTAACTATCAGTTTGTTCTCTATATATAAGAGTTTGTTTTTCAGTTTGTCTCTTTTTTCTTTGTTTGTCTTAGTTCTTAAATTCCACATATGAGTGAAAGAATATGGTATTTGTCTTTCTCTGACTGATTTATTTTGCTTAGCATAATACTCCCTAGACTCATCCATGTTGTTGCAAATGGCAAAATTTCATTCTTTTTTATGGCTGAGTAATATTTCATTGTGCGTGTGTGTGTGTGTGTGTGTGTGTGTGTGTGTGTATCTTCTTAATCTTCTTATCCATGGACACTTGTGCTGCTTCTATAGTTTGGCCTTTGTAAATAATGCTGCAATAAACATAGGGGCACATATACTTTTTCAATTTAGTATTTCCTTTGGGTAAATACCTAGTAGTTCAAATGCTAGGTAGTAGGGTAGTTCTATATTTTAACTTTTCAAGGAAGCTGCAAACTGCCTTCCACCATGGCTGCACCAGTTTGCATCCCCACCAACAGTGCACAAGGGTTCCTTTTCCTCCACATCCTTGTAAATGCTTGTTTCTTGGGTTTTTTATTTTAGTTATATTATTGTTACCTTTAAATCAATTCAATATTTTTAAAATTCTATTTTAACTTTGGTAAATATGCAATAGATATAATCCACATAAAGAAAAGGTCTTTGGGGTCCTCATTGTTAAGAATGGAAAGAAATCCTGAGATGAAAGTGTTTGAGAACCTCTAAGCTTGAGCATTGGAGCACATTTGACCATGAAAATGCTCTGATATGTGGTGAGGCCCAGGCTGGCCCACTTTGGGCTGGTCCTTCAGGGCTTTCATGACCTGCTTCTCCAGCTACATCCATATTCCTAGCACAACAGGAAGACAGCTCCCTGGCTCCTTCCCTGTAGGGATCTTCTGGCCACTAGACCTTGGCTTGCTCACTTCCTAAACTATACATCTCAGTTTCGATCTCATTTTCTCCTGAAAAACTTATTGATAAAATATAACTTCATGGCACATGGTACTTTAATTCTGTTGCATGTAACAAAACTATAGTCACATTCAAATATGTCAAATATTTATCGCATGTCTTCTATATGCCAAAGCCTGTTCTAGGTGCTGAGACACATCAGTGAAAGACGTAAAAAGGAGTTCCAGGACTTGGGGAGCTTATGTTCTGGTGCTGGTGGTAGGAGATAAACAATAAGCAAATAAATACATAAATTATACAGTATGCCAGATAATAGGAGCTCTAGAGAAAAATAAAACAGGGAAAGAACATAGAGGATCCTGGGAGTGTGAGGGTTGCTATTTTTAAAAGGCTGATCAGGGAAAGCCTCACAGAACAAGGGAAGGAGGAAACCTAACTAGACAAAAGCCCCAGAAGGTTAGAAGAGGGAACAGCAAGTAGCTATGAAATAGATGTTATTCATTTATTAAATATAATAATGAAGTGTACACTTTTAAAGTACAATTATCTAATTTCTGTGGAGTCTTTTTTCCCTGTTTGAATAAATAAGAGCAAGGATGTCATCTGCTGTGTTCAGTGCTCTCTGCAAATATCTGATAGGTGTACGTTGAATCTAAAGTTCTAACTCTGCCTCCTCCTCACCCTCTACCATCCTTAAGCTTCCCCCCCCTCCCCACTGTGGCTTTCCCTAACACAAGGTTGTCCCCTTGTTCCTGAAATCGCTGCTGTTCCTGGAATCTCTGTGGGTCCTTCTCTCAATCCTTGCTATTTAACATTTACAGAGAAGTGAAACAGTGATGGAGACCAGCAACAGTGTTCAAGATTACTGGCATATGGACTAAACCTGAGCTTTAATTCATCCTCTCATCTAACACTGGAGAAAAGAATTCCAAATTCAAGTCTGAATGTAGCTTGGTGAATGGCCTCACTGTCCATCCAGTTACCTGAGCTAGGAAGCTGGAAGTTAAACAATACACACACCACTTTATCCCTAATAAATAGTTAACTTCTTTAACTCCTGAATTTGCATCACCTTTTAAACTGTTCCTTTACTTTTCTGTTGCTTTGAGTCAGATTCTCATGGTCTTGGGCTGAAAGAGGTTTACAATCTGGTCTTTCCACCTCTAATTTCTCCCCAATTCAATCCATCCTTCATGGCCACCATATTGTGTTCATATATATATTTATTACATATAAATATATCTATTAATTTTTAATATATGTACAATTTATATATTATATAAATAAATATATGATACATTTATTTGTATCATACAAATTTTATATAATTTTATAATTTTAGATTTATTTACATACAAAATACATATTTACATATATGTATTTTTAAAGATTTATTTATTAAAGAGAGAGAGAGCACCATGGTGGCGGGGGTGGTAGAGACAGAGGGAGAGAGAGTCTCAAATAGACTCCCCGCTGAGCATGGAACATCATGTGGACAACCATGAGATTCTGACCTGAGCTGAAGCCAAGAGTCAGATGCTTAACCAACTGAGGTACCCAGGCACCCCTAGATTTTCACAGATGTTAAGTATGTATAATATATATGTGAGGGGCACCTGGGTGGCTCAGTCAGTTGGGTGTCCAACCCTTGATTTTCCCTCAGGTCATGATCTCAGGATTGTGAGATGAAGTCCCATATGGGGCTCTGTGCTGAGTGTGGAGTCTGCTTAAGATTTTTCTTTTTCCTTCTCCCTCTGTCCCTTTCCCTCCTCCCCCCACTCTCACACTCTCTCTCTTTCTCTAATATATATATATATATATATATATATATATGAATTCATCTATCTCTATGCATAGCTATATCTATATATCATTTAAACATATCTATATACAGATTTGCCAATCTGCCCCCCACGCTTTAAAATCTTCTTTGGCTCTCCAATGCCTTGAGAATAACACCTAAAGAGTTTTAAAGAGGTATTCATAGTCTTCCTCTGCTAGTTCAAATCTCATTTTTTCAGCCTCATTTTCTACCATTTCTCATAAGTATGTCATTTTTATACATACTGGAAAAATAATCAAATTGGTTATTCCTGAAAAAATATTCAATTTCACCATGTCTTTAGTTTTTCTTTAATTAGACCCATGGTTCTCAAAATGTGTGTGGAGGTGCTCAGGATGCCACAGCAAACTCATTGAGATGCTGCAGATATATTAGATTTTCAAGAGAAACACACTGATACTTGATACCTGTAGGATGATGCAATTTGGCAGTCTCGACATGAGATTGTGCTACATTGTTATCGTTGATACCACAACTCTTTGAAATGGTGTTTCTAGCACTTGTTGTGACTAAAAGTTAAGTATCATGTAAAAACTAAGGTATAACTGGAAGCCAAAGCATCACTGTTCAATCTGATTCCAAGTTTGAGAAGATGTGCAGTGCTCGACAGGAATGCACATTATTAAATAATTTTGGATATTTCAGGATGAAGTAAAAATATGTTTTTTTCTTCAATTTGTATAAATTTCTTTTCAAATAGCTATAGTGGATTCTTGTTATTTGTGGTAGTTATGTTTCAGAATGTTCCTGCAAACAGTGAATTTGCAAATACTGGATCATTGTTCCAAGAAGAAATACAGGGTTGGTTGCTACGAGCTCCTGACCACATTTTCATCAACTGATCAATTCATAACCGAGTTTACTAGTGTTTTTCTTTAAATGCATCTTATTTAATATACATTGTTGAGTCCTTAACTTTGAACTCACAGCTGGCAACATGATAACACATGCCTGAAGGAAGTTTATCTAACACACTTCCATCTTTTCTCCACGAGGTACCTCAGAACCTTCCTGTACTTAGGAACTTTAATGCTATGCTTGGGTGTTTTAAACAGCAATATCAGCAGCAAAAAAAGCACAGAACTGTGAGAAATATGGTACTTAATAGACCATGATAAGGACACTTGTTTACAGTATAAGAGCTGAAACAAGAAGACAGAACGTCACCTTGTTTGACCGAAATCAGGAACACAGTCTCCAAATTTTGACTCAAAATTTTCAGTAGTCTGTGTATGTCTGCAAATGACCATGACAGTGCCATGAGTATTAATTTGGGGGTTACAAGTACGTTTGAGCAAGTAGGTGAATTCGCAAATATGGGAGCCAGAAGTAATGAGGATGGCTGTACTAAGATGTTGGACTATATAAATTTTGAAAGTTGTGTGTACCTGATTAATGAATACACGAGTCAAAACTGTTAGACATTTCTTTTGGCCTAGAGGCGCCTTGAAAATTTTCTGAGGGGCCCCCCCTCAGCTGAACTGCTAACTCTTGGTTTCGGCTCAGGTCTTGATCCCAGGGTTCTGGGACAGAGCTCCACGTTGGGCTCTGCACTCAGTGGGGTCTGCTTATTCCTCTCCGTCTCCCTCTGTTCCTCTCCCTGCACAGGTGCTTTCTTTCTTTCTCTTTCTCTCTCTCTCTCTCTCTCAAATAAATAAATAAATAAATAAATAAATAAATAAATAAATAAATAAATAAAATCTTAAAAAAAAAAGAAAAAAGAAAGAAAAATTTCTGAGACACCGTAGGCACTGTAAACTAAGAAAGTTTGAGAACGTTTGGTTTTTAATTTTCTTTTCCCCTTACCAGGCTGTTGTCATTCAATCTTTCCTATCCCAACTTAGTGCTCCCTTCTTACCTGACTCCTCCCTGCCTTCAGTTAGCATCAGTCCCTTTCTCTTTTGGCTCTTATATCAAAAGTGGTAAGGGGTGTTGCAATGCCACTTTCCACAGTACAAAGGATCCATCTCTATCGTGAGACTGGTAACACTGAAATCTGGGAAAGTATTTCATTGTTTGCCTACCTTTTTATCTCCCCCCTCAGGCTATAAAGTCCTGGTTCTGCCAATAGTAACAAATAGAATTTTGCCAGATCTTTTTCTAGTTCTCCATTGCTAGATGCTGTGAATTGTCTCACAGTCTTTCCCATTTTATTTTCAGTTTCCCTAGGTTTGAAGGAATGGAGGAAGGATCTCATTTACGCTCAAAAATAAATCTTTCCTGTGTTTCAGCCCTTGCTGAGCACTAGCTACATCTCAAGCAGCCAGTGCCAAGGCAGGCCCATGGCAGCATCTTTCCTGATCTGAGGGACTTCATCCTTCTTCTCTCCAAATGATGCCATTGTCATGGGAACAAGATAGCATATTGGCATCTCTCTAACCTTGGGATAGGAAATTTCTGTTTTAAAAGAGGTTTATCTAGAGATATTATTAAGAGAATGAAAGGGAAATTCATAAAATGGGAGAAGACACTTGCAACACCTACAAAACAGCAAGAAATAGGCACGTGTAGAAAATAAAAAAAGAGAATTGAATAGGTGCTTCATAAAACAGGCTATACAAATGGCTGATAAGTCTGAAAACATGTTCAACTTTCTCAGTAATCAGAGAAACGTGGCTTAAATCTGTAATTATCCCTACCCCAGAATAACTAACATTAATAAAAGACTGACCATACCAATAGTAAAGAGAGAATTTGTGTAGCAGTATCACTTCTATTTCCCCAATCAAGAAGCATTCCAAAGCCCTTCAACCATAAAACATACATAAATTATGGTCTATTCACTATGGAGTATTATACAGTAATGAAATTGAACAATCTGTAGCTATATGCAACAACACGGTTATGTCTCACAGACAGTGTTGAGTGAAATAGTTTAGAAACAAAGGAATACATTTCCATTCCCACTGACAATGCATGAGTGATCTAATTTTTCTAGATCCTTTCCAGCATTTGGGATTGTCACCATTTTTTAATTTTTAATTTCTGTTGCTCTAATACACATGTGGAGATATCACACGCTGGTCTTAATTTACATTCTCCTGATGGTTGGTTAACGGTCTTGCACACCTCGTGTGCTTATTTGCCATCTGTCTTTCTCTTCATGTCTTTATCCATTTTCTAACCAGACTTTTATGTTTTCAGTGTTGATTTTTGAGAGTTCTTTGCAGAGTTTAGATGAGTCATTTGTCATGCATGTGGTGCAAATATTACCTTCTCTTTCAGTTATCTTAACAGCGTCCTTTGCAGAGCAAAATTTTGAAATTTTGATTTACTTAAATTTATCATTTTCTCTTTGGTGGATCATGTTTTTAGTATCACATATTAGAACTTTTCCCTGAGCCCTAGGTCCTGAAGATTTTTACCTACATTTCTTCTGAAAGTTTAATAATCTTATGATTTCTGCTTAAATCAATTTTAATTTTTCGATAAAGCATTAGGTGGCCTAGGTTCATGTTTTTGCCTGTATATACCCAATTACTCCAGCACCACTTGTTGAAAAGGTTACCCCCTATTCCTATTGAAATGTTTTCTCATCTTTGTGAAATACTAGTTGGTCATAATTGTATAGGGGCTATTTCTGGGCTATCAAATCTGAATCATTGACCTATGTGTCATTTTCTCTTGTTGTTGTTACTTCCAATTTTTATTTTATTATTTGTCCCAGGGGTACAGGTCTGTGAATCATCATCAGGCTTACACCTTTCACAGCACTCACCATAGCACAATCTCAAATGTCCATAACCCATCCACCCTATCCCTACCCTCCCACCCCCCAGTAACCCTCAGTCTGTTTTGTGAGATTAAGAGTCTCTTATGGTTTGTCTCCTTCCCCATCCCATCTTGTTTCATTATTTTTCCCTCCCTACCCCCCAAGACCCCCCACCCTACCCCTCAAGTTCCTCATAT
>LNAC01000310.1:102476-132708 GCA_002007465.1 Ailurus styani | reverse complement strand
CCCCCCACCCTGCCCCTCAAGTTCCTCATATCAGAGAGATCATATGATAATTGTCTTTCTCTGATTGACTTATTTCGCTCAGCATAATACCCTCTAGTTCAATACACATCATTGCAAATGGCAAGAGTTCATTTCTTTTGATAGCTGCATAGTATTCCATTGTATATATATACCACATCTTCTTTATCCATTCATCTGTTGATGGACATCTAGGTTCTTTCCATAGTTTGGCTATTGTGGACATTGCTGCTATAAACATTTGGGTACATGTGCCCCCCGAGGATCACTACCTTTGTATCTTTAGCATAAATATACATTAGTGCAATTGCTGGGTCATAGGGTAGCTCTATTTTCAACTTATTGAGAAACGTCCATACTGTTTTCCAGAGTGGATGCACCAGCTTGCATTCCCACCAACAGTGTATGAGGGATCCTCTTTCTCCGCAACCTCGCCAACATCTGTCATTTCCTGACTTGTTGATTTTAGCCATTCTGACTGGTGTAAGGTGGTATCTCGCTGTGGTTTTAATTTGTATTTCTCTGATGCCGAGTGATGTTGAGCACTTTCTCATGTGTCTGTTGGCCATTTGGATGTCTTCTTTGGAGAAATGTCTGTTCATGTCTTCTGCCCATTTCTTGACTGGGTTATTTGTTTTATGGGTGTTGAGTTTGAGAAGCTCTTTATAGATTTTGGATACTAGCCCTTTATCTGATATGTCATTTGCAAATATCTTCTCCCATTCTGTCAGTTGTCTTTTGGTTTTGTTGACTGTTTCCTTTGCTGTGCAAAAGCTTTTAATCTTGATGAAGTCCCAATAGTTCATTTTTGCCCTTGCTTCCCTTGCCTTTGGTGATGTTCCTAGGAAGAAGTTGCTGCGGTTGAGGTCGAAGAGGTTGCTGCCTGTGTTCTCCTCAAGGATTTTGATGGATTCCTCTCTCACATTGAGGTCTTTCATCCATTTTGAGTCTACTTTTGTGTGCGGTGTAAGGAAATGATCCAGTTTCATTTTTCTGCATGTGGCTGACCAGTTTTCCCAACACCATTTGTTGAAGAGACTGTCTTTTTCCCACTGGACATTCTTTCCTGCTTTGTCGAAGATTAGTTGACCATAGAGTTGAGGGTCCATTTTTGGGTTCTCTATTCTGTTCCACTGGTCTATGTGTCTGTTTTTGTGCCAGTACCATACTGTCTTGATGATGACAGCTTTGTAATAGAGCTTGAAATCTGGAATTGTGATGCCGCCAACTTTGCTTTTTTTTTTCAACATTTCTTTGGCTATTCAGGGACTTTTCTGGTTCCATATATAACTTTAGGAATATTTGTTCCATTTCTTTGAAATTGCTGGTATTTTGATGGGGATTTCATTAAATGTGTAGATAGCTCTAGGTAGCATAGACATTTTCACAATATTTGTTCTTCCCATCCATGAGCATGGAATGGTTTACCACTTCTTTGTGTCTTCCTCAATTTCTTTCATGAGTACTTTATAGTTTTCTGAATACAGATTCTTTGCCTCTTTGGTTAGGTTTATTCCTAGGTATCTTATGGTTTTGGGTGCAATTGTAAATGGGATCGAATCCTTAATTTCCCTATCNATTCCTAGGTATCTTATGGTTTTGGGTGCAATTGTAAATGGGATCGACTCCTTAATTTCCCTATATTCTGTTTTGTTGTTGGTATATAGAAATGCAACTGATTTCTGTGCATTGATTTTATATCCTGACACTTGACTGAATTCCTGTATGAGTGCTAGCAGTTTTGGAGTGGAGTCCTTTGGGTTTTCCACATAAAGTATCATATCATCTGCAAAGAGTGAGAGTTTGACCTCTTCCTTGCCGATTTGGATGCCTTTTATTTCTTTTTGTTGTCTGATTGCTGAGGCTAGGACTTCTAGTACTATGTTGAATAGCAGTGGTGATAGTGGACAGCCTTGCCGTGTTCCTGACTTTAGGGGAAAAGCTCTCAGTTTTTCTCCATTGAGAATGATATTTGCTGTGGGTTTATCTTAGATGGCTTTGATGATATTGAGTTATTTACCCTCTATGCCTACACTATGAAGAGTTTTGATCAAGAAAGGGTGCTGCACTTGGTCAAATGCTTTTTTAGAATCTATTGAGAGGATCATATGGTTCTTGTTCTTTCTGTTATTAATGTCTTGTATCACATTGATTGACTTGCAAATGTTAAAGAATAACGTTGCATCCCAGGAATAAATCCCACTTGGTCATGGTGAATAATCCTTTTAAAGTGCTGTGGATCCTATTGGCTAGTATTTTGTTGAGGATTTTTGCATCCGTGTTCATCAAAGATATTGGTCTGTAATTCTCCTTCTTGATGGGGTCTTTGCCTGGTTTTGGGATCAAGGTAATGCTGGCCTCATAAAATGAGTTTGGAAGTTTTCCTTCCATTTCTATTTTTGAAACAGGTTCAGGACCATAGGTATTAATTCATCTTTAAATGTCTGGTAGAATTCCCCTGGGAAGCTGTCTGGCCCTGGGCTTTTTTTTGTTGGGAGATTTTTGATGACTGCTTCAATCTCCTTACTTGTTATGAGTCTATTCAGGTCTTTAATTTCTTCCTAGTTCAGTTTTGGTAGTTTATATTTCTCTAAGAATGCATCCATTTCTTCCAGATTGTCAAATTTGCTGGTGTAGAGTTGCTCATAATATGTTCTTATAATTGTTTGTATTTCTTTGGTGTTGGCTGTGATCTCTCTTCTTTCACTCATGATTTTATTAATTTGAGTCCTTTCTCTTTTCTTTTGGATAAGTCTGGCCAGGGGTTTATCAATCTTATTAATTCTTTCAAAGAACCATCTCCTACTTTCATTGATTTGTTCCACTGTTCTTTTGGTTTCTATTTCATTGATTCCTGCTCTGTTCTTTATTGTTTCTCTTCTCCTGCTCAGTGTCAGCTTGCTTTGTTGTTCTTTCCTCAGTGNTCTCTAGCTTTTGTAGGTGTAGGGTTAGGTTGTGTACTTGAGACCTTTCTTGTTTCTTGAGAAAGGCCTGTATTGCTATACACTTTCCTCTCAGGACTGCTTTTGCTGTGTCCCAGTNCCAAAGATTTTGAACAGTTGTGTTTTCATTTTCATTTGTTTCCATGAATTTTTTTAATTCTTCTTTAATTTCCTGGTTGACCCATTCATTCTTGAGTAGGGTGTTCTTCAGCCTCCATGTATTTGAGTTCTTTCCAACTTTCCTCTTGTGGTTGAGTTCTAGTTTCAGAGCATTATGGGCTAAAAATATGTAAGGAATGATCCCAATCTTTTGGTACTGTTTGAGACCTGATTTGTGACCCAGAGTATGGTCTATTCTGGAGAATATTCCACTATTCCCTGACAGCTTTGTAATAGAGCTTGAAGTCTGGAATTGTGATGCCACCAAGTCTGATTTTCTTTTTCAACATTTCTTTGGCTATTCGGGGACTTTTCTGGTTCCATATATAATTTTAGGATTATTTGTTCCATTTCTTTGAAATAAATGGCTGATATTTTGATGCCTCTGATAGCAAATGATAGCAATGGTCCCCGAATAGCCAAAGAAATGTTGAAAAAGAAAACCAGACTTGGTGGCATCACAATTCCAGACTTCAAGCTCTATTACAAANTACAAAGCTGTCATCATCAAGACAGTATGGTACTGGCACAAAAACAGACACATAGATCAGTGGAACAGAATAGAGAGCCCAGAAATATCAAAATATTCTGATAGTGACACTAGACAGTGTCACTAGAATGTGCACTAGAGAAGAATGTCTATTCTGTTGTTTTGGGATGGAATGTTCTGAATATATCTGTGGTGTCCAACTGGTCCAGGGTGCCATTTAAAACCTTTATTTCCTTGTTGATCTTTTGCTTTGATGATCTGTCCATTTCAGTAAGGGGGGTGTTCAAGTCCCCTACTAATATTGTATTCTTGTCAATGTGTTTCTTTGATTTTGTTATTAATTGGTTTATATAATTGGCTGCTCCCATGTTAGGGACATAGATGTTTACAATTGTTAGATCTTCTTGTTGGACAGATCCTTTTAGTATGATATAGTGTCCTTCCTCATCTCTTATGATATCCTTTGGCTTAAAATCTAATTTATCTGATAGAAGGATTGCCACTCCNTCCAGCTTTCTTTTGTTTTCCATTGGCATGGTAAATTGTTTTCCACCCCCTCACTTTAAATCTGGAGGTGTCTTTGGGTGTAAAATGAGTTTTTTGCAGACAGCATATCGATGGGTCTTGTTTTTTTATCCATTCTGATACCCTGTGTCTTTTAGTTGGGCATTTAGTCCATTTACATTCAGAGTAACTATTGAGAGATATACATTTAGAGCCATTGTATTGCCTGTAAGAGGACTGTTACTGTATATTGTATCTCTTCATTTCTGGTCTATGTTTCCTTTAGGCTCTCTTTGCTTAGAGGACCCCTTTTAACATTTCCTGTAAGGCTGGCTTGGTGTTTGCAAATTCCTTTGGTTTTTGTTTTTCCTGGAAGCTTTTTATCTCTCCTTCTATTTTCAATGACAGCCTAGCTGGATATAGTATTCTTGGCTGCATATTTTTCTCATTTAGTTCTCTGAATACATCATGCCAGTTCTTTCTGGCCTGCCAGGTCTCTGTGGATAGGTGTGTTGTCAGTCTAATATTTCTACCATTGTATGTTATAGACCTCTTGTCCTGAGCTGCTTTCAGGAATTTCTCTTTGTCACTAAGTCTTGTAAGTTTTACTAATAGATGACAGGGTGTGGAACTATTTTTATTGATTTTGAGGGGGATTCTCTGTGCCTCCTGGATTTAGATGCTTGTTCCCTTCACCAAATTAGGGAAATTCTGTACTATAATTTGCTCCAATATAGCTTCTTCCCCCTCCCTCCTTCTTCTGGAATCCCAATTATTCTAATATTGTTTCATCTTATGGTATCACTTATTTCTCGACTTCTCCCCTCATGGTCCAGTAGTTGTCTCTCTTTTACTCTGCTTCTTTATTCTTTGTCATTTGGTCTTCTAAAGCACTGATTCTCTCCTCTGCCTCATTTATCCTAGCCGTAAGAGCTTCCATTTTTTATTGGACCTCCTTAACAGCTTTTTTGATTTCAACTTCTTTAGATTTTAGTTCTTTTATTTCTCCAGAAAGGGTTTTTATTTCTCTAGAGAGGGATTCTCTATTATTTTCCATGCTTTTTTCGAGCCCAGCTAGCACCTTTATAATCGTTATTAGAACTCTAGTGTCTGCACTGATTAGGTCCCTAGGCATCGTTACTGCCTCTTTTTTTTTTTTTTGGTGATTTTTTCTGCCTCGTCATTTTATGCAGATAAGAATAGATGGATAAGAGGACAAAATACTAAAGGGTAGCAATGACCCCAGAAAAATATATACTAACTAATCAGAAGAGTCCCTAAACTGGTGGGAGAAGAAAGAGAGTAAAAAACAAACAAACAAACAAACAAACAATAAAACAAAATCCTATATCTATATCTATATCATGTATTTCTGTTTCTATATCTATCTCTGTATCTCTATTTCAATCTATCTCTATCTCTATCTATTAGTCTGGTGAATTAAACAGACCCTAAATGTATACAAAAATAAGGTTAAATATAATGAAGGGATAAAATATGACTATAACAGTGAAAATTAAAAGAGGTTTAAAAATGGTATTGACAAGATAAAATAGTTTAAAAACTTTACAATAGGAAAGAAGAAAAAATTTAAAAGAAAAATATAGAAAAAAATAAAATTCAAAGAATTTGACTTTGAATGACTAAAAGATCATGGGGAGAAAGCCATGAATTCTATTTGTTGCTTTCCCCTAGCTCTGGAGTTCCACAATTCTCAGCGATCTCTGAACTTCCTCTTGGTTGGGTTTTCTTGCTAATCTTCTGGGGGAGTGGCCCGTTGTTGTGATTTTCAAGTGTCTTTGCCCAAGGCGGAATTGCACCACCTTTGCCATGGGTCAGGCTAAGCAATCAGCTCGGGTTTGCTCTCGGGAGCTTTTGTTCCCTGACCGCCATCTGTATATCTTTGGAGGACGGGAATGAAAATGGCGGCCTCCTAATCTCTGACCCAGAGGAGCCGAGAGCTTGGGACCTCACTCCTCAGTGCATCCTTAAAAAAAAGTAGTCAGTCCCTCGCGTCTCCCTGGTCTCTGGCTGCACTCTGAGCTCACCCAGCCTGTGACCAAGCATTTCTATCTCTGGCACATGACCCCATTTTATTTTATTTTTTTATTATTATTTGCCCCATGGCTACAGGTCTGTGAATCATCAGGCTTACACCTTTCACAGCAATCACCATAGCATAAACCCTCCCCAATGTCCATAACCCATCCACCCTATCCCTACCCTCCCACCCCCCAGTAACCCTCAGTTTGTTTTGTGAGATTAGGAGTCTCTTATGATTCATCTCCTTCCCCATCTCATCCTGTTTCATTATTTTTCCCTCCCTATCCCCCATGACCCCCGCCCTGTCCCTCAAGTTCCTCATGTCAGAGAGATCATATGATAATTGTCTTTCTCTGACTGACTTATTTCACTCAGCATAATACCCTCCAGTTCCATCCACATCATTGCAAAAGGCAAGATTTCATTTCTTTTGATAGCTGCAAACTATTCCATTGTAGATATCTGCCACATCTTCTTTATCCATTCATTTGTTGATGGACATCTAGGTTCTTTCCATAGTGTGGCTATTGTGGACATTGCTGCTATAAACATTTGGGTGCATGTGTCCCTGAGGATCACTACCTTTGTATCTTTAGGGTAAATACCCAGGATGACCCCATTTATAATCTCCAAACCCAGCAGATTCCTGCAGCACACTCCCGTGCTGCTCCTCCCTGAGTAGGAAGGAGGGATTCTCTCTGGATCTGCCACCCATGGGTTCCCCGCTCAAAGAGCAGTGTCCAGACTGTGCTTTGGATCATGGCCCAAGGTCACACTGAGCTGAGAGACACCTCAGCTTGGCTCCATTTCTCCAGTCGGCTTCTCCTCTCTGATACCTGCTATCTATGTTGCTCTCAGACACCCCTGCTCTTTTTGTGTCCCCATGGATCCTGAGACCACACTGTCCCTGCGAGGGCTTCACCTTCCCTGTCCCTCCCCCCACCCCGCTTAGCCTCTGGGGCGATGTCCCTCGGTGGAGCTGTCTTCTAAAAGTTCCAATTTTGTGCTCCGTTGTTCTCTCACTTGCTGGGNGCCCCCCCCCCCCCCCCCCGGGGTCTATCTTTCCGTCACTTCAGAGTCACTTCTCTGCACATCCTATCTTCTAGAAAGTGGTCAATTTTCTGTTCCTAGAATTGCTGCTCTTCTCTTCGATCTCCTGTTGACTTTGTAGGTGTTCAGAATGGTTTGATAACTATGCGGGTGAATTTCTGAGACCGGATGATAATCGTTCTCCTATTCCTCTGCCATCTTACTCCTCTTCCTGACCTATGTGTCTTTATCAACTCCAATACCACATGATTTTGAATAAGTCTCAAACTTGGGTTAAGTGATTCCTCCAACTTTATTTTTAATTTTCGAAATTATTTTAAGTAATCTAGTTACTTTACCTTTCCACATAAGTTTTAGTATACTCTTGTTTATCTCTTAAAGATTCTTTCTGAAATTTTGATGGGAATTTTGTAAAAACTAGAAATTTGGGAGGAATTGACTTCTTTAGTATGTTGACACTTCTGTGAATCTATGAATCTGATATGTCTCTCCATTTATTTATATCTTTTGATTTCTTCATGAAACATTTTGTAGTTTTCAGTACAAATGTTTCTAGAGTTATTCTTCAGAAATTCATTTTTTAAATATCATGTTCCATGTGTTTATTGCTAATATATAGAAATATAACAGATTTTTGGACGTTGATCTTGTCTATGCTTGTGTATATATTCAGGGCTATAAATTTCACTCTTGCCACTGCTTTAGCTGCATGTCATGTATTTTGATATCTTGAAGATTCATTTTCATTCAGTTCAGCATATTTTTTGCTTCTCTTGAGATTTCCTCTTTGACTAATGAATTAGTTACAAATATGTTGTTTGGGTTTTTTTGTTTTGATAATATCTCTATTATCTTCCTGTTATTGATTTCTGGTTTTATCCCATTGCAGTCAAAGACCCTGGTCTTCATGATTTTAATTCTTTTAGGTTTGTTGCAGTTGGTTTTATATTCCAGGATATGGCATAACTTGGTATATGGTCCTTGGGTGTTTGAAAATAATGTTTTCTGCTATTAAACTGTTCTAAAATATCTATTAGAAAAAAATAAAATATCAATTAGATTCTGTTGGTTGATGAAGTAGTTGAGTTCCTCAGTGTCCTTGGTGACTTTCTCTTCAGCTATTCTGTCAGTTGGAGAGAGAGGTGTTGAAGTTTCCAACTATAACTGTAGATTTCTCTGTTTCTTCTTTCAGGTACACTCACACGCATTTTGTAGCTCTGTTTGGTTCACCCGCATTTAGGATTGTTATGTCTTCTTGATGGATTGAACTTGTTTTCATTATATGATGTCCCTCTCAGTCTCTGATAATTTTCTTTGCTCTGAAAGCCATCTTACCTGATATTAATATAGCCACCTTTCCTTTATTTTGATTAATATTTGTATAGTATATAATATTTTATCAATTTACTTTCAAACTATTTATGCTATTATATTTGAAGTGAGTTTCTTGAAGAAAACATATTTTTGGGTAATGTTTCAATCCACTTTGCCAATGTCTGACTTTAAAAGTCACTTACATTTAATGAAATTATTACATGTTAAAATTTAAGTCTGACATTTTACATTTTGTTTTCTATTGATTTTCTCTGTTTTTTTATTTTATTTTATTTTATTTTAATTTTTTTTTTACTTCTGGTTATCTTTTCTTACTTCCCTTGAGCTACCAACACTTTTTTGAGAATTCTATTTTCATTTGTGTATAGAGTTTTTGACTGTATCTCATTTATAACTTATTTAGTAGTTGCTGTGGATGTTATATAACAGGTACATACTTATCAAATTCTACTGGTATCAGTATTTTATTAGTGTAAGTGAAGTATAGAAACTACTTCCCTTTACATCCATATGTTCCCCCTTTTATAATTGTCTTAAATATTTTCTCTATATCTATTGCAAACGACATTAGGTAGTGTTATAATTTTTGCTTTCCCTATAGTTTAGAAACCTCAAGAGGAGAGATAAATTCTATTGTAGTTACCCTAATTTTTGCTCTCACTGTTTTCTTTTGTCTATCCTGATGTTCAAGATTCTTTTATTTGTTTGCTTAAATAATTTCCTTTCCATTCATAGAACTTCTGTTAACTTTTTTTTTTTCAGGGTGAATATGCTGGTGACAAATTTTTTAACCTTCATTTATCTGAGAATTCCTGGATGTCCCCTTCATTCTTGAAGAATAGTTTCATGATATATATAGAATTATAGACTGACAGTTCTTTTTTTAAAGAATTAAAAAAATTGTTGTGCCATGTCCTTCTGAACTCCATGGTTTCTGATCAGAAATTTTGTCATCTGAAAAAAAAAAAAAGAAATAAATTCTGTCATTTGAATTGTTTGCCCCCTGTTGATAATGTGTCATTTTTCTCTGAGTGCTTTTAAGATTTCTTTTCTTCATTTTTGGTTTTCAAAAGTTTGCCTATGTATCTTAACATGGATTTCTTTGGTTTTTATTCTGTTTGGAGATTGCTCACTTCTTGAATTGTAGGTTTATATATTTGCCAAATTTGGCAAGTTTTTGGTCATCAATTCTTTGAATATTTTTCCATTCCCATCTCTTTTATGATCTCCTTCTGTGATTTTAATGACATAAATGTTTGATCTTTTGTTATAATCCCACATGTCCCTGGGACTCTGTTCATTTTTTTTTTTTTGGTGTATTTTTTTTCTCTGTGTCACAGATTTGGTAATCCTCATTGTTCTATCTTAAGTTCACTTATTCTTTCTTCTTTCCTCTCCATTTTACTATTGAGCTCATCATAGTTTTTAGTTCTAAACTTTTTATTTGGCTCTTCTTATATCCTCTATGTATTTTTCAATATTTCTATGTTTTAACTTTGTTTCAGGTTTTCATATTTGATCATTGAAACATCTTTATGATGGCTGCTTTCAACACTTGTCAGGTAATTAGAACATATATGTCATCTTGCTGTTGGTGTCTATCGATTATTTTTCTCATTTAGTTTAAGATATTCCTAATGTTTTATAAGACAAGTGATTTTTTTTCTTGAAACCTATATATTTTGGATATTATAGAAGTCAGGATATTTTCAACTCTTGCATTTTGGAAGGGTTCATCTGACACTACTGCAGTGGGGGAAAGGGGAGGCTACCTTGTTACTCTCAGGTGGTGGTAAAAGTCTCAGTTCTCCACTTGACCTCTGTGGGGACAGTTGGGACTCTTTGGTATTGCTGGGTTGGGGGGTAGGTTCCCCCTAAGCCTCTGCCGATACCACCTAGGCACCTTGGCATACTTTCTTTTCTTGACATATTAAAAATGATAGCTCTAAAAGTATTCTTTGTCAACAATCAAATCATAAGCCAAGAAGGAAACCATGTATTTAGTTTTGGTAACCGTTCTGGCCGGTTCATTTTGAGAGGATAAGATAGCACTCCTGGCAGGAAAGGCCTTTGTGAATGCAAAGCCAGCAGTCATTTAGGCTGAGGAAAGTTCTGGTTACAGCTAACTTTGCCAATTGTTTGTTTGGTTTTCCCAAAAGCAGACCTTGAAGTGAGTGCAAGTTTGTTTGAAGGTGCTCCCAGGAAACATCAGTAGGAGGAGGAGTTGGGGACGGGAGGAGACGAAGGGCTGTAAGTGGAGGCAGCCAATAAAGAGTGCCTTGTGAAGCAAATAACCAGCGTGGACACTCTGAGCTCAGTCCTGCTGGGGTGCTGTGGGCAACAGCATAATGCACACAGCTCAGAGTTTGATGGAGTTGGGATTGTATCTGTTAGTTATGGTCAGTCTCTGCTCAAGGGCTGCCTGGAGTGTGGGAGGGGGTGGGAGGGGGTGTTCAATTTTTGATGCTGGCTAAGAGGACTCCAGCTGTCACAGAAAGTCCCCAGGTATAGAGATTAAGTGATGGCAGTTGGAAGTCAGCCTGGTGCACTAGTGTGACAAGGCTTGATGGAGAATGGCAGAGCACCAACGATATCAGCAATACTATCTAAGCAGTTAACTAGAAGTTACCTGTAATTCTCTACTAGCATATTTTGGTACTTGGATGAAAAAAAATGGGTCCTTTAACTGGAGCCTTTTCTCTATGGGTTTTTCTTTATAGGTTGCAGGAACACTGCTCAGGAGGGGCACCTATCCTCCTTGTGTCTTGTCTCACCATATTCTCGTTTTTTAAAGAACATTCCCTATTTCAGCCTTCTTGAAAAAGCATTTGTCAGTGTTCTCTAGTGGCTCTGAATCTCATCTCTCTAAGATAGTTTTGGGCAAATCCAGGATGAGAGGTTAGCAATTGAGTGTGGTGCCATTGGAGCTTGAGTTACACTCTAACAGGGAATGAGTGAGCTTCTAATGGGCAATTCTGGCATCTGAACCTCCAAGAGAGGCTGCCTCTTGTAGAGTGGGAGGGTGATGCCAGCTGCCCTTTTCTCAGGCCTTGATAAGGCACAATAGCAACAGTACTTGGCTTGCCACCTACAGATCTTCTAGAACCAGTTCACCTCTGGCTTCAGCTTAAGGACAAGGAACACCCTTCTGAAGTTTTGATTTGGAAGGGAGCCACCTGAATGAATAAATTAACACTAGGCCTGGTGTTCTAATGCAGATGCCTGGGGGAAGAGGTTGACCATTTCCTGAGCCACTGAATGCTTTGGGGGCAAAGAATCTACTGCTTTGGTTCTTCATCAGTCAGGAAATCAGAAATAATATTGAACTATTTCAGTGGGGCATTGTAAGAATCAATTGAAAATATAATTGTTTAATTTTCCCTGTAATCACATAGGATGCTTTCCTTGCTGGGACCCTAAGATGCTTTATAAGCAGGAAGTGTCATTTCTGCTCTTTTGTTGCTTCAAACCTTAGAGAAATGTAAAAATATGAAGAAACCAATTTAAATGTATGGAAGAGACCACATCCCTTATTTCCTGAAGGATAATAGCAATTCTATCCTTTCTTCATGTTTTTATCTAGGCTCAAAATGTAAGAATATGGAATCAAACAACGAAAACCCTCTTAAATGCCTTAAATGTACCTGTCAAAATACTCACATGGTTAGAAACATCCCACCCCACATAAGAAATATGAAATGTATTTGAAGATAAAGATTCTCTTTTGAATGATATTTCTCTGCCACTTGTAGTAGCAGTCAAAAATGACATTGCTTTTGACTTAAGAAATAGGATTCAAAGCCAGTCTGTGAAATCAGGCCAGGACTTTCCCCAAATTTGGCTTAGCTTGAAAGAAAATATTTTTGGATGAACCCCAAAGCATTTTGTTTAATGTTCTTTTAATGTCAGACCAAGAATTAACATGAACAAGAAATTGGTTTTAGGTGTATACCTCCTATAGCCAAAGTTTTGAATGAGTCAGCAAACTTGTTTTTTATTTAGCATTTGTATTAGTTTCTTAGGTCTGCTATAACAAATTACCATAAATGTAGTAGGTTACAACAACAGAAAAAAATGTATTCTTTCACAGTTTTGGAGGTCAGAAGCCAAGAATTAAGGTTTTGGTAGGGTAGTCTTCTTTCTGAAGGTTCTAGGGGAGAATCCTTCCTCAGCACTCCCAGCTTCTGGTAGCTCTAGGCCTTCCTTTATTTGTGGCTGCATCACCTCACTCTCTGCCTCCATTTATGCATGGCCTGATTCCCTATGTGTCTCCTGTGGGACACCGGTCATTGGATTTAAGGCCCACCCAGAGAATCCAGCATGACCTTCTCTGAAGATCCTTAACTTAATTATATCTTCAAAAATCTATTTTCCACTTAAGTCACATTTGTAGGTTTGGGGATTTAGGACTTGGACACATTCTTTTAGGAACCACTACATAATCCATTACAGTATCTCTTTTTTAATTTTAATTTTTTTAAAGTAAGTTTTATGCCCAATGTGGGGCTCAAACTCATGATGAACCTGAGATCAAGAGTTGCATGCTCTACCACCTGAGCCAGTCAGGTACCTCAGTATCCCTTTTTTAAGAAATATTTTTCATGGCATTAAAACTGTAGTAAAATTAAGACTATCTTAGGAAAGCAAATACCTTTTCATTCTTTATTCATAGTTTCCTTTCTAGAATTACAGCTCCTTGAGAAGACAAAATTACTTAAAGTTTTATGAATCCACTTAAAGTTTACAAATCCCTCTGAAGGTCCTCAGATGCCTGCTATTCTCTATTAGTACAAGAAGGATTCTCCACAAGGTGACAGGGCTTCAAGTATTGAACCACTTCACTTTCAGTCAGCTTCATGATCTCAGAGGTTAGAGACCTTCGGTCAATTCCTTCAGACTAGTCAGGAGGAAGGACTCTGATTAGTATGTCAGGGTCATGTGATTACCCCCTCTTAAACTCTGCAAGGGGGTACCCAATGAGCAGTGATGCTAAGCAAGGAAAAGCATGGCATTACCACAAATTTCTGAAAACAGTTCTCAGAGGTTCTTGTGGAAGGGGGTGGTTAACTAGAGAAAGAGTGAGAGAATATTTCCTTAGCTGATCCAAAACCCAACTTTCCAACTTGATCTTCTCCCCATTTCCATGGATTTCCTTGGTATGTCTAGACAGCCTGGCAAGTAATTCCTTTTTATGACTGTAGACACTCCTGGCCACCTGGGGTTGCTACCACTTCATGCTCAAATGGATTAACTCTGATGCCATGCATGCAAACACACTTTTGATGATTGGGCTTCCCATGCAGCTTGCCTACTGGGAGGGAATTCAACAGCAGGGGTGAAATAATTTTATGGTCTGCTTGACTGTAAATGTAAGAGCTGGCTTTCTTGTTGCATACTTCTGTGTCTTTTGAGCTTTCCAAGGGAGAACCAACATCCCCAGTTCTGGTCAAATTTCAGGAGTCATGCTTCTCACTTCCATTTTCAATTCTTGAGGATTAATTTAATTTGAGTCCTTCCTGGTTCTATCAAAGATGGCTGAGACTTTAGAGTCAGACTTCATAGACACAGCTGTTCTGGGTCAACTCCTGTATCCACAAACAGTGAGGGCAGGGGAGTAGTTTTTGTGGGCTGGGAAAATGTCTTCAAAGGTATCTCTTTTACCCCCATATCCCTATTTTCTATGCTTATAAATATTCCTTTTTCAAAAGAAGTGTATGGAAGTATTCTCTTAATACCCGAAGGGAAAAATGATCTGAAACATGTTTTTTTATTACGTTAAGTTAGCCGGCATATAGTACATCGTTAGTTTTTGATGTAATGTTCAATGATTCATTAGTTATGTATAATACCTGGTGCTCATCACAACACATACCCTCCTTAATATCCATCACCTGGTTACCCCATCCCTCTACTCTCCTCCCGTATGTAACCCTCAGTTTGTTTTCCGGAGTCCATAATCTCTCATGGCCTGAAATATTTTAAAAAGTGGAGTGTTAAAAATATTCAGTGGCTCCTGACACATTTTACCTCTGAAAAATTTGTGCAATGAATATGATTGTTAATATAACATTTTATAGTAATTATGAATTCATATATAATGCTTCTTCAGTTTCACAGTGAACTTTGTGAAGATTGTGAGGATTGTGTCTTAATAATATCTGTTTTTAGGGAGGAGCGGCAAGATGGCTGAGGAGTAGGAGACCGATTATCATCAGGTCCCAGGGATTCACCCAGAGAGCTATCAAACTATTCTGAACACCTACAAATTCTACCAGAGATCGAAGAGAAGAAGAGCAGCAATTCTAGGAACAGAAAATTGACCGCCTTCTGGAAGGTAGGACGTGCAGAGAAGTGAATCTGTGGCGATNTAGGACGTGCGGAGAAGTGAATCTGCGGCGACGGGAAGATAGACCCCGGGGGGAGGGGCCGGCTGCCGGCAAGGGAGCGAGCAGCGGAGCACAGACTCGGAACTGTGAGAAGTCGGCTCCACTGAGGGACGTCGCCCCAGAGACCAAGCGGGGGGTGAAGCCCCTGCAGGGACAGTGTGGTCTCAGGACCCACGGGGACACAAAAAGACCAGGGGTGTCTGAGCGCGACCGAGCTCCCAGGTCTCAGAAGCCGGCGGGAGAGACGGAGCTGAGCTGAGGTGTCTCTCAGCTTGGGGTTACCTTGGGCTGTGATCTGAAGCGTAGCCGGGCCACCGATCTGTGAGCGGGGACCCCACGGGCAGCAGACCCGGAGAGACTCACCTTCCTCCTCCGGGAGCAGCAGTGCGGGAGCGGCTGCAGGATCTGCCGGGTTTGGAGATTCTAAGCGGGGCCGCGCCAGAGATAGAGACACTCAGTCACAGGCCGGGTGAGCTCGGAGCGCGGCCGGAGACCAGGAGACGGGAGGGACTGCTTTTCTCTGAGGCGGGCTGAGGGCTGAGGCCCCAGGCTCTCGGCTCCTCCGGGTCGGAGACTGGGAGCCGCCATTTTCAGTCCCGTCCTCCAACGAGGTACGGAAAGCGTTCAGGGAACAAAAGCTCCTGAGAGCGAACCCGAGCTGATTACTTAGCCTGGCCCCTGGCGAGGGCGGTGGGAATCCGCCTCGGGCAGAGACACTTGAGAATCATAGCAACAGGCCCCTCCCCCAGAAGACCAAGAGAAACAAACAAACAAACCATCCAGTCAAAGTCAAGTTCAAGACGGCTAAGCGTTGCGGAACCCCAGAACTACGGAAAAGCAACGGAGACAATTCATGGCTTTTTCCCCATGATTCTTCAGTCGTTCAAAGTTCATTGATTTTTTTTTCTCTTTGAAATTTTTTCTTACTTTTTTCTTTTAAAATTTTTCCCTTTTCCTATTTTAACGTTCTTAACTCTTATATCATATCAACACTTTTTATTCTCTTTTTTTAAAATTTTCATTGTTATAATCATATTTTATCCCTTCATTGTTTTTAACCTTATTTTTTTGGATACTTATAGGGTCTGTTCAATTCACCAATCTAATAGAGAGAGATAGAGATAGATAGAGATAGAGATAGATATAGATATGGAGTCATAGACATAGATATAGAAACAGAAATAGATAATATAGATACAGGATTTTGTTTTATTCATTTTTGTTTAGTTTTTGTATGATTTTGGGTTTTTGGGTTTTTGTTTGTTTGTTTGTTTGTTAGTTTTTGGATTTGGTTTTTTTTGTTTTTTGTTTTTTGTTTTTTGTTTTTTTGTTTTTTTTTTTTTTTCCCCTCTTACTTTTCTACCCAGTTCCAGGTCTCTTCTGAGTAGGTTAGTGTATATTTCTCTGGGGTCATCGCTACCCCTTAGTATTTAGTTCTCTCATCCATCTATTCCTATCTGCATAAAATGACAAGGCGGAAAAAATCAACACAAAAAAAAGAACAAGAGCCAGTAATGACGGCTAGGGACCTAATCAATGCGGACATTAGTAATATGACAGAACCAGAGTTCAGAATGACGATTCTTAAGGTGCTGGCTGGGCTTGAAAAAAAAATGGAAGAAAATAGAGAAGCTGTCTCTAAAGAAATAAAAGACCTTTCTGGAGAAATAAAAGAACTAAAATCTAACCAAGCTGAAATCAAAAAAGCTATTAATGAGGTGCAATTG
The DNA here is from genome assembly GCA_002007465.1 of Ailurus styani. Classification (NCBI taxonomy): domain Eukaryota; kingdom Metazoa; phylum Chordata; class Mammalia; order Carnivora; family Ailuridae; genus Ailurus; species Ailurus styani. The sequence goes on along the minus strand of LNAC01000310.1, from coordinate 116,054 downwards.
AAAATGGAGGCTCTTACTGCTAGGATAAATGAAGCAGAAGATAGAATTAGTGATTTAGAAGACAAAATGTCAGAGAAAAAAGAAGAGGATGAAAAGAGAGACAAACAACTACTGGACCATGAGGAGAGAATTCGAGAGATAAGTGATGCCATAAGACGAAACAATATTAGAATAATTGGGATCCCAGAAGAGGACGAGATTGAGAGAGGGCCAGAAGGTATATTGGAGCAGATCTTAATACAGAATTTCCCTAATCTGGCAAAGGGAACAAGCATCAAAATCCAGGAGGCACAGAGAAGCCCCCCCAAAATTAATAAAAATAGGTCCACACCCCGTCATCTAATAGTAAAACTTACAAGTCTTAGTGACAAAGAGAAAATCCTGAAAGCAGCTCGGGACAAGAGGTCTATAACATACAATGGTAGAAATATTAGATTGTCAGCAGACCTATCCACAGAGACCTGGCAGGCCAGAAAGAGCTGGCATGATGTATTCAGAGCACTAAATGAGAAAAATCTGCAGCCAAGAATACTATATCCAGCTAGGCTCTCACTGAAAATAGAAGGAGAGATAAAAATCTTCCAGGACAAACAAAAACTCAAGGAATTTGCAAACACCAAGCCAGCCCTACAGGAAATATTGAAAGGGGTCCTCTAAGCAAAGAGAACCTTAAAGAAACATAGACCAGAAAGGAAGAAACACAATATACAGTAACAGTCACCTTACAGGCAATACAATGGCTCTAAATGTATATCTCTCAATAGTTACTCTGAATGTAAATGGACTAAATGCCCCAACTAAAAGACACAGGGTATCAGAATGGATAAAAAAACAAGACCCATCGATATGCTGTCTACAAGAAACTCATCTTACACGCAAAGACACCTCCAGATTTAAAGTGAGGGGATGGAAAACAATTTACCATGCCAATGGACAGCAAAAGAAAGCTGGAGTGGCAATCCTTATATCAGATAAACTAGACTTTAAGGCAAAGAATATCATAAGAGATGAAGAAGGACACTATATCATACTAAAAGGATCTGTCCAACAAGAAGATCTAACAATCATAAATATCTATGCCCCTAACATGGGAGCAGCCAATTATATAAACCAATTAATAACAAAATCAAAGAAACACATTGACAAGAATACAATATTAGTAGGGGACTTGAACACCCCCCTTACTGAAATGGACAGATCATCAAAGCAAAAGATCAACAAGGAAATAAAGGCTTTAAATGACACCCTGGACCAGTTGGACATCACAGATATATTCAGAACATTCCATCCCAAAACAACAGAATACACATTCTTCTCCAGTGCACATGGAACATTCTCCAGAATAGACCATATTCTGGGTCACAAATCAGGTCTCAACAGGTACCAAAAGATTGGGATCATTCCCTGCATATTTTCAGACCATAATGCTCTGAAACTAGAACTCAACCACAAAAGGAAAGTTGGAAAGACCTCAAATACATGGAGGCTGAAGAACACCCTACTCAAGAATGAATGGGTCAACCAGGAAATTAAAGAAGAATTAAAAAAATTCATGGAAACAAATGAAAATGAAAACACAACTGTTCAAAATCTTTGGGATACAGCAAAAGCAGTCCTAAGAGGAAAGTATATAGCAATACAAGCCTTTCTCAAGAAACAAGAAAGGTCTCAAGTACACAACCTAACTCTACACCTACAAAAGCTAGAGAAAGAACAGCAAAGAAAGGCTACACCCAGCAGGAGAAGAGAAATCATAAAGATCAGAGCAGAAATCAATGAAATAGAAACCAAAAGAACAGTGGAACAAATCAATGAAACTAGGAGCTGGTTCTTTGAAAGAATTAATAAGATTGATAAACCCCTGGCCAGACTTATCCAAAAGAAAAGAGAAAGGACTCAAATTAATAAAATCATGAATGAAAGAGGAGAGATCACAACCAACACCAAAGAAATACAAACAATTCTAAGAACATATTATGAGCAACTCTACACCAGCAAATTTGACAATCTGGAAGAAATGGATGCATTCTTAGAGAAATATAAACTACCAAAACTGAACCAGGAAGAAACTGAAGACCTGAATAGACCCATCACCAGTAAGGAGATTGAAGCAGTCATCAAAAATCTCCCAACGAACAAGAGCCCAGGGCCAGACGGCTTCCCAGGGGAATTCTACCAAACATTTAAAGAAGAATTAATACCTATTCTCCTGAAACTGTTCCAAAAAATAGAATTGGAAGGAAAACTTCCAAACTCCTTTTATGAGGCCAGCATTACCTTGATCCCCAAACCAGGCAAAGACCCCATCAAGAAGGAGAATTACAGACCAATATCTTTGATGAATACGGATGCAAAAATCCTCAACAAAATACTAGCCAATAGGATCCAGCAGCACATAAAAAGGATTATTCACCACGACCAAGTGGGATTTATTCCTGGGATGCAAGGTTGGTTTAACATTCGCAAATCAATCAATGTGATACAAGACATTAATAAAAGAAAGAACAAGAACCATATGATCCTCTCAATAGATGCTGAAAAAGCATTTGACAAAGTACAGCACCCTTTCTTAATCAAAACTCTTCATAGTGTAGGCATAGAGGGTACATACCTCAATATCATCAAAGCCATCTACGAAAAACCCACAGCGAATATCATTCTCAATGGAGAAAAACTGAGAGCTTTTCCCCTAAAGTCAGGAACACGGCAAGGCTGTCCACTATCACCACTGCTATTCAACATAGTACTAGAAGTCCTAGCCTCAGCAATCAGACAACAAAAAGAAATAAAAGGCATCCAAATCGGCAAGGAAGAGGTCAAACTCTCACTCTTTGCAGATGATATGATACTTTATGTGGAAAACCCAAAGGACTCCACTCCAAAACTGCTAGCACTCATACAGGAATTCAGTCAAGTGTCAGGATATAAAATCAATGCACAGAAATCAGTTGCATTTCTATATACCAACAACAAAACAGAAGAAAGAGAAATTAAAGAGTCAATCCCATTTACAATTGCACCCAAAACCATAAGATACCTAGGAATAAACCTAACCAAAGAGGCAAAGAATCTGTATTCAGAAAACTATAAAGTACTCATGAAAGAAATTGAGGAAGACACAAAGAAGTGGAAAAACATTCCATGCTCATGGATGGGTAGAATAAATATTGTGAAAATGTCTATGCTACCTAGAGCAATCTACACATTTAATGCAATCCCCATCAAAATACCAGCAATTTACTTCAAAGAAATGGAACAAATAATCCTAAAATTTATATGGAACCAGAAAAGACCCCGAATAGCCAAAGGAATGTTGAAAAAAAAAAGCAAAGTTGGCGGCATCACAATTCCAGATTTCAAGCTCTATTACAAAGCCGTCATCATCAAGACAGTATGGTACTGGCACAAAAACAGACACATAGACCAGTGGAACAGAATAGAGAACCCAAAAATGGACCCTCAACTCTATGGTCAACTAATCTTCGACAAAGCAGGAAAGAATGTCCAGTGGGAAAAAGACAGTCTCTTCAACAAATGGTGTTGGGAAAACTGGTCAGCCACATGCAGAAAAATGAAACTGGATCATTTCCTGACACCACACACAAAAATAGACTCAAAATGGATAAAAGACCTCAATGTGAGAAAGGAATCCATCAAAATCCTCGAGGAGAACACAGGCAGCAACCTCTTCGACCTCAACCGCAGCAACTTCTTCCTAGGAACCTCACCAAAGGCAAGGGAAGCAAGGGCAAAAATGAACTATTGGGACTTCATCAAGATTAAAAGCTTTTGCACAGCAAAGGAAACAGTCAACAAAACCAAAAGACAACTGACAGAATGGGAGAAGATATTTGCAAATGACATATCAGATAAAGGGCTAGTATCCAAAATCTATAAAGAGCTTCTCAAACTCAACACCCATAAAACAAATAACCCAGTCAAGAAATGGGCAGAAGACATGAACAGACATTTCTCCAAAGAAGACATCCAAATGGCCAACAGACACATGAGAAAGTGCTCAACATCACTCGGCATCAGAGAAATACAAATTAAAACCACAGCGAGATACCACCTTACACCAGTCAGAATGGCTAAAATCAACAAGTCAGGAAATGACAGATGTTGGCGAGGTTGCGGAGAAAGGGGAACCCTCCTACACTGTTGGTGGGAATGCAAACTGGTGCAGCCACTCTGGAAAACAGTATGGAGATTCCTCAAAAAGTTGAAAATGGAGCTACCCTACGACCCAGCAATCGCACTACTGGGTATTTATCCTAAAGACACAAAGGTAGTGTTCCTCAGGGGCACGTGCACCCGAATGTTTATAGCAGCAATGTCCACAATAGCCAAACTATGGAAAGAACCTAGATGTCCATCAACAGATGAATGGATAAAGAAGATGTGGTATATATATACAATGGAATACTATGCAGCTATCAAAAGAAACGAAATCTTGCCATTCGCAACGACATGGATGGAACTGGAGGGTATTATGCTGAGCGAAATAAGTCAATCAGAGAAAGACAATTATCATATGATCTCTCTGATATGAGGAACTTGAGGGGCAGTGTGGGGGGTTGTGTGGGGTAGGGAGGGAAAAATAATGAAACAAGATGGGATGGGGAAGGAGACAAACCATAAGAGACTCCTGATCTCACAAAACAAACTGAAGGTTACTGGGGGGTGGGAGGGTAGGGATAGGGTGGATGGGTTATGGACATTGGGGAGGGTTTGTGCTTTGGTGAGTGCTGTGAAAGTTGTAAGCCTGATGATTCACAGACCTGTACCTCTTGGGCAAAGAATAAAAATAAAATTAAAAAATATATATATCTGTTTTTAGTTTCTGGCACACACAAAACTCAACTAAACTTGTTTGTTACTCCAGATGAGTGGTAAGTGGTGCCCAAAAGACTAACAGAACTTTCTGTGAAGATGGAAATATCCTTTATCCATGTTGCCTGACAAAGTGGGTACCAGACATTGGTGGCTACTGAATGCTTGGGAAATGGCCAGTGCGATTATGGCAGTAAACTTTGTATCTTGTTTATTCTTAATTAATATAAATTTAAATTGAAATGGTCACATATAGGGTTGCCTGGGTGGCTCAGTTGGTTAAGTGTCTGACTCTTGATTTTGGCTCAGATTGTGATCTCAGGGTCATAAGATTGAACCCCACATCAGATTCTGCATTCAGCATGGAGTATGCCTGAGATTCTCTCTCTCTATCAAATAAATAAATAAATAAAATCTTAAAAAAAATAAATGGCCACATATAAAATGAGTAGAATTAATGAATAATAAAAACAATTAGAAAAAGAATTTTTTTAATACTTTGTGGCCTGAGATTATAGGCTTCTAATCCTGAACTAGTTGCTCTAATACCCTACCTGCTGATTTCTTGCTAACTCTAATTTTGTTCAGCCATCAAGAAGTCTTGTGCTTCCAAGGCTCTTCTCTAGCCCCAGCAATATAGATCTTAATTGATCTAATTCAGAGGTTTTTAACTTTAGCAGCACAGTAGAATCTCTTGGGGAATTTTCAAACATGTGTATACTTAGAATTCATGCAAGGCCAATGAAATTAGAATCATTGGGGATGAGACTCAGGCATCAGTATTTTGTAAAGTTACCCAGGCATATGCTAATTTTATGTGTCAACTCAGAGGGTATTTTTCAAGTAGATTAACATTTACATTGATAAACTTCAAATAAGCAGATTGTTCTCCATTTTGTGGGTGGGCCTCACCAATCAGTTGAAGGGCAAAACAAAACAAAACACACACAAAAGAACTGTCTTCTCAAGCAAGAGAAAATTCTCCAGAAGACTGACTTCAAACAGGAACTGTAACATTAGTCCTTCTGGGTCTCCAGTCTGCCAGTCCACACTGCAGAATTTGAATTTCCAGCCTGCATAATCTCATGAGTCAGTTGCAATCCCAGGAAAATCACATCCTTTTGGCACTGTATCTCTGGAAAACACTGGCTAATACAGATTTTGGTATTGAGAGGTTCTAGAGGAACAGAATCTTAAGGTTAAATCTTCAGAATTTATTCTGGGATTTCTGGAATTATCTCTGTAATCTGATTAGATTTAAAGACAATGATGACTTGATTTTAAGTACTAAAGAGAGCACAGTCCATGGCATGATCTGACAGTAGAGATACTCAAAATATCACCACTGGATACTCCTAATCAAGCAGTTGTAAGAAGCAAGGATCTGGGTGACCATGCATATGTTATTTTCAAACATTTTCTTTCATCAAATGAATTAGTATAATGGTATAAGCTGGCTGCTCCTAGTGTTGCTGGACAAAGTGAGAAGAGAAAAGGATAAGCTCAAGGACTTGGATCCCAGCTTAAGCATGGCATCTGTGACCCAGGAGCCTCCATGTCTGTGCTGAAGTAGGAAAGTTACTTCCCGTCACCACTGGGCAGATTGCTGAAAACGAAACCCCAAATTTCATTGTGCAAGTTTTCTGAGTTACAAAACCTTGCAGGATGTCTAGGGTTAAAGTGAGGGCATTAATTGAGAAGGAACAGGATCCTAGAAGTTGGAATGGGAATATGTGAGAAGACCCAAATGAAGCTGGAGACACTGAGCCCTTAAATTTTGATGAATCTTCTTTGTCAGTGGAAGCAGGCTCTCCATCTCCATGTGAGGGGATTGACCCAGTGTCTAAGGACACTGCACTGGCCTCCCTTGAGACAGTTGCCATCCAAGACACAGCTGATTCTCCTCAGGACCCACTTTAGCACTGTCTATGCTTCTAGACCTATACCTAGACTCAAGTTGCAGCAGGCCTCTACAGGTAAGATACAGAGTGTGACCCATGGAAGGTGTGCTGTCCTCTAAGTGTAGAGTTATCTAATTTCTAATTTATTCAGACACAAAATCCAAGGAATATATGTTGGGATGGATACGGATGTGGGATTATAGTTAAAGGAACATTAATTTGGATCAGGCTGAATTTATAGATATGGGCCATTAAGCAGAGATTTCTTTTTTTAATATTGTAGCTTGGGAGTTATAAAAGGTTCCAACAGTTTGTTTGGTTGGTTGACTGAAACATAAGCCAAAAATTGGCCCATAGTGAGTGAACTGGAAATGCTGGACCTGCTATGGTATACTGTAGAGGAAGACATTCAGGGGCTTAAGGAGATCGGACTGTTAGAGTGGATATCTCACTTCAAATGTACTCATCTACACTATGAGCACCCAGAAAACATTCCTTCCACCAGAACTATGAGAAATAAATTTGTGAATGGTACCCCAGCATCCTCGAAGAGCTTCATGATAATTCTCTGTAAGGCAGAGCTCACAGTGGGAACTATGGTCACTGAATTGGGAAATCTAAATGCAATGGGAATGATTGGATTCTAGGGTGGGACCATCCAAGTGGCAGCATCAACCATGAAAGGCAGAGTGGACACAGCTACTGTAGCACCAGCAGAATCACCATAACACTCAGAATAGTCAGGCTCACACAGACCTATGGTGGTGATTAGTTGATGATGGTGTTCCCAGAAGTGAAATAGAGAGAAAGCCTGCTAGAATCTTAATTGCCTTATTTAAGCAGGAAACTTCTGGGTAAAATGAAAAAAAGTCTAAGATGCATCATAAAAACTAAGAATCAGCAACCTCTCAATAATTACCAGATTTGAGCTAATTTATGGATACAAAACCCTTTGAATGTAATAGGGGAGGTCATGCTCTTGAGAGAAGACCCCTGGCATACTACTGAAAATTTATACCATAAATCTTTCTCACAGCCTTCACCAAGCGGGATACAGCCTTTCACAAGGGAAACTGTGCACTGGGGAAAAGGAGATAGTCAGAACTTTGGGGGACGGGAACCATTGGATACTGTCTCTGAGATAACACAGATAACAAGAGACTTAAAATGTATTTGCATTTCACCAGAGTAGGGACCAATGGAGTTTTAGCTTAGATCCATCTCAAAGTGGGTCCAGTGTGTCCCTGAAAACATCTCATGGTTATTTCCCTAGCCTTGGAGTGCATAATTGAATAGACATACTCAACAGCCAGTGGAATCCCATATTCATTCCCTGACCTGTGGAGTGAAGGCTATTATTGTGGGAAAGGTCAAGTGGAAGCCACTAGAACTGCCTCTACCCATAAAATACCATGTTCCTGGAGACAATGTAGAGATTAGTGCCATAATCACAGACTGGAAGGATGAAGGATGGTGATTCCCACCACATTCCCATTCAACTCTCCTATTTGGCCTGTGCTGAAGATAGATGGATCTTCGAGAATGACAGTGGATTATTTTAAATTCTAGCAGGTATTAACTCTAATTGCAGCTGCTGTACCAGATGTGGTTTCCTTGCTTAAGCAAGTTATCCCATCATCTGGTACCTGGTGTGTGGCTATTGACCATGCAAATGCTTTTTTTCTCCATAACTGTTCATAAAGACCAGCAGAAGTATTTGCTTTCACCTGGGATCTAGAGCAAGAGTAGGCTCTGCAATAGGTTGAGGTGACCTTCCAGTTTCTCTGCCCCTCGGGTCATCTGATCTAGCAGATCCACTGTTGCTAGAAGTGTCAGATGCAGAAAAGGATGCTATTTGGAACCTTTGGCAGTTCTAATAGGTGAATTGCAGAGCCAGTCTTTAGGATCTGGAAGCAAAGTCCAGTCATTTTCTGTATATAACTACTCTTCTTCTGAAAAACAACTCTTGGTCTGCTACTGGGCCTTAGCAGAGACTGAATACTTAACCCTGGGCCACCAAGTTACCATGTGGCCTGAGTTGCCCAACAGAAAGTGGGTATTACCTGACTCACAAAACTATAAAGTTGTGTGGGCACAGCAGCACTCCATCATCAAATGGAGATGGTATATACATAATCAAGCCCAAGTAGGTCCTAAGGCCCAAGAAAGCCCATGAAGAAGTGGTGCATTGTGTGCTCTTCCCCAGCCTGTGCCTATGATCTCATGGGAAGTTCCTTATAATCAGTTAACAAAGAACAGACCTGGTTTATTGCTGACTCTGCATGATATACAAAGGTGCCATTCAAAAGTAGACAGCTGCAGGGCTGTAGCCCTTTCCAGGATATCCCTGGGCATTAGTGGTGAAGGGAAATCCTCCCAGTGTCCAGAAATTTGAGCAGTGTACCCGATTGTTCACTTTGCTTGGGAGAAATGGCCAGGCATGTGATTATATACTGATTCATGGACTCTAGCTAATGGCTTGACTGTATGGTCAAGGATTTAGAAGGAACATGAATGAAAAATTGATAACAAAGAAATTTGGGGATGACAAACGTGGATAGACCTCTCTGAATGGGTAAAAAACAATATGACAATATTTTTGTTCCATGAGAATGCTCACCAAAAGTTGACCTCAGCAGAAGAGGACGTTAATAATGGAATGGACAGGATGACACTTTCTATAGATAATATTAAGCCTCTTTCCCCAGCCAGTCTTGTTATCACACAATGGACAGGTGAGCAAAATGGCCATGGTATCAGGGTGGAGGTTATGCATGGGCTCAGTAACATGGACTTCCACTCACAAAGTCCAGCCAGGCTTTGGCCACTGCTGAGTGCCCTATCTGCCAGCAGCAGAGAGGGACTCAGCCTTGAGTCCCAGGTATGGCACCATTCTCCAGGGTGATTAGCCAGCTACCTGATTACATTGGATTGCTTCCAACATGGAAGGGGCAGAATTTTGTTCTTACTGGAATAGACATTTACTCTGGGTATGGATTTGCTTTCCCTATGTGCATTGTTTCTGCCAAAGCTATCATATGTAGACTTACAGAATGACTTATCCATCATCATACTTTTCACACAGCATCGCTTCTGATCAAGGAACTCATTGAACAGCAAATGAAGTGTGGCTATGGCCCCAGGCTCAAGAAATTTACTGGTCTTTCTATGCTCTCCACCATCCTGAAACAGCTGGCTAGATAAAATGGTAGAATGGCTTTTGAAAATTTGTTTACAGTGTCAGCTAGCTGGAAATGCCTTGCCAAGCTGGGACAAGGTTCTCTAGGAGGCTCTGTGTGCTCTAAATCAGCATCTAATAGATGGTGGTGTTTCTTCCATAGCCAGAATTCACAGGTCCAGGAAATCAAGGGGTGGAAATGTGAGTGGTATCACTCACTGCTACTCTTATTGTCTCACTAGTAAAATTTTTGTTTCCTATCCCTGTGATCTTAGGTTCTGCTGGCCTAGAAGACTTATTTATAATTTTTTTCCTAAGATTTAATTTTAAGTAATCTCTACCACCAATGTGGGGCTCAAACTAACAAGCCCAAGATCAAGAGTCACATGGTCTACTGACTGAACCTGCCAGGCACCCCCAAAAGGATTTATTTCTAAAGGAAGGAATGTTTCCTTCAGGTGGCACAGCAATGATTCCATTGAACTGGAAATTATGACTGCTACCCAGCCGTTTGGAAATCCTCATACTTCTGATTTAACATACAAAAAAGGGAGTTACAGTGCTGGCTGTAGTGACTGACCTTGATTGGGAAATTGGACTGCTACTCCACAGTAAAGGTAAGGAAGAGTATGTCTGGAATACAGGAGATCCTTTAGGCATCTCTAAGTACCACCATGTCTTGTGATTAAAGTCATGGATAACTAGAACAACACAATTCGGGCAGGACTAATAATGGCCCAGACTTTTTAGGGATGAATTTTGGGTCATTCCAGTGGGTAAAGAACCACAGCTGGGTAAAGTGCTTGATGAAGGCAAAGAGAATACAGAATAAGTGGTGGATATCAGCTGAGACCATGGGACCACTTACAGAAATGTGAGATGTAATTGTCATAAGTATTTACTCCTTCTTATTTTATGAATGTGTGTTTGTGTGTTAAATAAAAACCTTTGTTTTCTTGCCTGTCTTATTCCCTTATTATATAACAATGTTATAATGATTTTATATCACATTATTTAAATATTGTAGCTTTATATCATAGTGTTTAAGTTATGACATATCAGAGAGAAGGGTAAACATCATGCAAGGTCTTTGTATCCTCTCTGAGGAAAGAATTTTGTGAGTTTTGGTTGTTGCAGGAATGTCAAGTGGAAGTAAGACCTTGCTGGTGTCTCTACTTGGAGATTAACAATGGTTTAAGGAGTGTCAAGTTGACAGGGGGTTAACCAGTGATGGTTAATTTTATGTGTCAACTTGGAGGGTGTTTGGGGATGAGATTAGCTTTTAAAACAGTGAACTTTGAATAAGCAGATTGCTCCCCATAATGTGGATGGGTCTCATACAATCAGATGAAGGCTTGAATAGAACCATAAGGACTGCCTCTCCAAGCAAGGGGAAAGTCTCCCTCAGAAGGCCTTTGGACTGGAAGTGTACCATCTTGGGTCTCCAGCCTGCTGACCTACACTACAGATTTTTCACTCACCGACCTCCATAAATGTGTAACCCTATTCCTTATTACACATGCACATGCATGCACACACGTGGATACATGCACACACACATCCCCTTCATTGATTTTGTTTCTCTGGGGGACCCTGACCTGACTAATCCACCAGGTGATTCCAGTGGTGAAAGAAGTTTGAAAATCAATCATCAAAATCAATTAGTTATTCCATTCCTCTTAGCAGCGATTGCTGTAAGAATGCAAATGTCCTTCTGCCTGTTGCCGCAACAATCACTGGTAGAGGAATGGAATAACAACAATTGCAAAATGCAAAATTATAAAGTTTCCCAAGGATAACCCTGCAGAATTTCTAAATGGCTTTGGGCTGGGTGATGATTTTTAATTTTTAATTTAATTTTTAATTTTTTTAAAGATTTTATTTATTTGAGAGAGAGAGAGAAAGAGAGAGAGAGTAAGAAAGAACATGAGCAGGGGGAAGAGCAGAAAGAGAGGGAGAAGAAGACTCCCTGCTGAGTAGGAAGCTGGAGAGAGTTGGATCCCAGGACCCCAGGGTCATTACCTGAGCCAAAGGCAGAGGCTTAACCAACTGAGCCACCCAGGCACCCCTGGTAATGATTCTTTAGATACAAGGCTAAAAGCATGATCCATGAAAGAAAAAAATTAATAAGTTGGACTTCATTAAAATTAAAATCTTCAGCTTTGTGAAAGATACTGCAAAGAGAATGTAAAGATATTCATTGCCTGAGAGAAAATCTCTGCAAAAACATATCTAATAAAGGATTGGTATCCAAAATATTCAAAGAACTTTAAAAATTCAATAATAAGACAACAGAGAATCCAATTAAAAAATGGGTCAAAGGTTTGAACAGAATTCATCATTGGTGGAAGTGGGTGTGTGTGTGTTGGGTTGGGGGGAGGTTCTTGTCTCTAAAAGGGTTTTCTTCTTTATTAAAGACTGATGCAAAAAAAGGACCATTCTTTGCCTAGGTCTTGGATAATGCTATATGAAGATGAGATGCTCAGACCTCTTCTAGTCACCTTGGAGCCATGAGGAGATAACTATTGTAAATTATATTGTGCTTTAATTTTAAATTCAAATAATTTATTGTTGGTATATGAGCAATTGACTTTTTAAAATTTTTTTAAATTAAAAAATGTTTTTTAATTTATTTTTATTTTTCTCACCATAGCACATACCCTCCCCAATGTCCATCACCCAACCATCCCATCCCTCCCACCCCCTTCCCCTCCAGCAACCCTTAGTTTATTTCCTGAGATTAAGAATCTCTTAAGGTTTGTCTCCCTCTCTGGTTTCATCTTGTTTCATTTTTCCCTCACTTCCCCTATGAGCCTCTCTGTCTTGTTTTTCAGATTCCTCATATCAGTGAGATCATATGATAATGGTCATTCTCTGATTGACTTATTTCAGTTAGTGTAATACCCTCTAGTTCCAACCACATCATTGCAAGTGGCAAGATTTCATTTCTTTTGGTGGCTGCATAATATTCTAATGTATATATACCCCATATCTCCTTTATCCATTCATCTGTTGATGGACATCTAGGCTCTTTCCATAGTTTGGCTATTGTGGACATCACTGCTATAAACATTGGGGTGCATGTGCCCCTTTGGATCACTACATTTGTATCTTTAGGGTAAATACCAGTAGTGTGATTGCTGGATCATAGGATGGCCCTATTTTCAACTTTTTGAGGAACCTCCGTACTGTTTTCCAGAATGGCTGCACCAGCTTGCATTCCCACCAACAGTGTAGGAGGGTTCCCCTTTCTCTGCATCCTTGCTAATATATGTCATTTCCTGACTTGTTAATTTTAGCCATTCTGACTGGTGTGAGGTGATATCTTACTGTGGTTTTGATTTGTATTTCCCTGATGCCGAGTGATGTTGAACACTTTTTCATGTGACTGTTGGCCATTTGGATGTCTTCTTTACAGACATGCCTGTTCATGTCTTCTGCCCAGTTCTTGATTGGATTATTTGTTCTTTGGGTGTTGAGTTTGAGAAGCTCTTTATAGATTTTGGATACTAGCCCTTTATCTGATATGTCATTTGCAAATATCTTCTCCCATTCTGTCAGTTGTCTTTTGGTTTTGTTGACTGTTTCCTTTGCTGTGCAAAAGCTTTTAATCTTGATGAAGTCCCAATAGTTCATTTTTGCCCTTGCTTCCCTTGCCTTTGGTGA